>VMDR010009617.1:0-32966 GCA_007922815.1 Macrotus californicus
AAAACTAGTACAAACAACAAAGCTAATGTTTTGGACCTTAATAGATATGCAATAGAAAAAGATGTGAATTATGACATCAAAGACCTTGAACAGGGGTGGTGTGGTGAAGAGTCAAAGGGTAGAATTTTTATATGCAATTGAAGTTGCCATCAGGAGAAAACAGTGTTGAGTGAATTAGTTGTTTTATGGAAGTCTTTTGAAAACTATAAGCAAATACCTACGTAACAGATACAAAAGAAAGAGAGGAATTTAAGCATATCATTGTAGAAAATGATGAAATCACAAAGGAAAACAGTGACATAGAAAGACAAACAAACAAACTACAAAAGAGCCAGAATCCAACCATAAAGTGGCAGTAGTAGGTTCTACAACACATTCTCCAAGGAAAGGACAGAGTGACTGAAGAGATTACAAACAAACAAACAAACAAACAAACCGTAAGACACAATATATGCTACCTATAAGAGACACCCTAAATGTTTAGGGACACAAATAGCCTGAAAACATAAACAGGGAAACATAGTCCTTGGATATAAAACCAAAAGACAGCAGGAGTAGCTAAAATTCTATCTGACAAAGATGACCTCAAATATTGTCACAAATGATAAAAGTCATCCCAGAATGGTAAAGGAGTCAATTCATCAAGAGGACAACAAAGTGAAGTATTAAGCATCCTACAGCAGAAATTAATTATAACATTAAGCAAATAATATCAGAACTGAAGGCATATAAAAGAAGCCCAGTATTAGTACAATAGTAGTAGTGAATTTCAATGTTCCCCTGCTGTGGAGACGACAGCCAGAGTGGAGAGGACATTCAGCAAGGCAGTAGCTGGTGGATCAGGTAGGTGAGGCAGCGGCTGGCACATTCGCCAGACAGTTCCACATTCATATGGCGATAAACCAGGAGGACCAACTGGGGAGCCAGACACACTGCACAACCCATGGTTCCAGCACCGGGAAAGAAAATTTCAAAACCTCTGGCTGTAAAAAGCAACCAGGGGATTGCAGCAGTGGGAGAAACTGTCAGTCCCACAACAGAGTTCGTTGGAAGGGCACATATGGTCCCAGAACGTACACAAGCCTACCCATTCAGAAATCAGCACCCAAAGGACACAACTCATATGTCGGTAGGTGTGGAACTGACTAAAAATGGGGTGAGAGTAGAGCAAGCATGCTGTTCCCTCTCTGACCCCTCCCCTACATATGCCCCCACAACACAGTCAAGTGGATTAACCAGCCCCGCAAATACCTCAGGCTCTACCCCTTACAACATAACAGGTACACAGAGACAAAGAAATATGGCTTAAATGAAAGAACAGATCAAAACTCCAGAAAAAGAACTAAGTGATGAGGAGATAGCCAACCTATCATACGCAGAGTTCATAATTCATAACACTGATAATCAGATTATGTATGGTCAAAAAATAAAGGAAAGAGTGAAGGCTATACAAAGTGAAAGACAGAAAAATATACAGGGAACCAACAGTGAAGGGAAGGAAACTGGGGCTGAAATCAACAATTTGGAACAGTAAGAAGAAAAAACCATTGAACTAGAACTGAACAAAGACATAGGAATTAAAAAAAAATGAGAAGAGGCTTAGGAACCTTTAGGACAACTTGAAAAGTTCCAATATCTGAATCATAGGGGTGCCAGAAGGAGAAGAGGAAGAACAATAAATTGAACAATCTTTTAAAAAAATCATGAAGGAAAATTTCCCCAATCTGGTGATGGAAGTAGACATGCAAGTCCAGGAAGCTCAGAGAGTCAAACAGAAGTTGGATCCAAGGAGGAACACATCAAGATACATCATAATTAAATTACCTAAGATTAAAGATAAGGAGAGAATCTTAAAAGCAGCAAGAGAAAAGGAGAGAGTTATCTACAAAGGAGTGCCCATAAGACTACCAGCTGATTTCTCAAAAGAAACGTTGCAGGAAACAAGGGGCTGGAAAGAAGGATTCAAAGTCATTAAAAGCACCAATCTACATCCAAAATGACTCTATCCAGCAAAGCTATCATTTAGAATGGAAGGGCAGATAAAGTACTTCCCAGATAAGGTCAAGTTACAGGAGTTCATCATCACCAAGCCTTTATTATATGAAATGTTAATGGGACTTATCTAAGAAAAAGAAGATCAAAACTGAACAGTAAAATGACAACAAACTCACAAATATCAACAACAAAACCTAAAAAAACCCAAAAAACAAAAACTAAGCAAACAACTAGAACAGGAACAGAATCACAGAAATGTAGATCACAAGGAGGGAGATCAGCAGGGAGGGGGAGGGGAAGAATGCAGGAAATGGTAAAGGGAATAAGAAGTATCTTTGGCAGGTACAAAATAGACAGGGGGAGGTAAAGAACAGTATAGGAAGCAGAGAGAACTTATATGTGCGACCCATGGATATGAAATATGGGAGGGAAATACTGGTGGGAAAGGGGGTATAGGGAGGAGGGGGAGAAAAAAAATGGGACAACTATAATAGCATAATCAATAAATATACATAAGAAAAAAAAGAAATGAGCCCTGACTTGGTGGCTCAGTATATGGACTGCTGGCCTGCAAACTAGAGGGCGAAGGGTTTGATATCTCATCAGGGCACATGCCTGAGTTGCGGGCCAGGTCCCCAGTTGGGGTCATGTGAGAGGTGATCAAACATTGGTGTTTCTCCCCTTCTGTTTCTCCCTCCCTTCCCCTATTTAATGATAAATAAATAAAATCTTTAAAGAAAAGTAAAGAAACGAATGATGAGACATTACACTTGACACTACAAAGCACAAAGCAACATAAGTGATATTTGCAGGTGACAGGACCCAACACAGAGGACATTGTCAATATTCCACTATAAACATCTGAAATTATAAGTAGATTTAATAAAAATGCAGGATACAGAATAAACATTCCAACATTGGTTCCATATTTATAGTCTAATAATAAAAGTTTTGCAGGGAAATTAAGAAAGTAATCTAATTCACAACAGCATCAGAACCAATAAAAGACTCAGGAATAAATTCTACAAAGGAAGTGAAAGGCCTGTACATTGCACCCTATAAAACAGTGATGAGTTCTGGCTAATGTAGCTCAGGGGTTTTGAGTGTCAGCCTGAGAACCAAAGGTTCACTGGCTTGATGCCCAGTCAGGGCATATAGCTGGGTTGCAGACTGGGTTCCTGGAGGAGGGGCACAGGGGATGAAACCATATATTGATGTTTCTCTCTCTTTCTCCCTAGCTTCCCCTCTTTCTAAAAATACATAAATAACATTTTTTTTTAAAAAGAGAATTATAAAGGAAGTTAAAGAAAACACGAATAAATAGAAAGACATCCTGTATTCATGGATTTCAAAACTTAATATTTAAAAAATGACTATAGTACCCAAAGCCATCTACAGATTAAATGCAATTCCGATCACAATTCCAACAGGATTTTACGCAAAAAAAATTTTTTTAAATTATGAAATGCAGGAAACCTGAAAAGACTTCAAAGAACAAAAGCAATCTGGACACCACTGATAAAATTTGCTCCAAAATAATAAAAAATTAAATGTCTGTCCTGAAATCCTAAAATTCCTTCAAGATAACATAGAGAAAAAGCTTTGGTGATTTGTATTGGAAATGATGTCCCTGATGTGATACCAACTACCAGGCAAAAAGCAAAAACAAACAATTCTAACTACGAAAAACAAGTAATCTTCTTCATAGCACAACAACAATTAACAAAATGAAAAAGACAGCTACAGCATGGGAACAAATACTTAGAAACCATGTAAAAGTATCCCTTGGAGATATTGTTGCTTCTGTTCAGAGCACCACAATAAAGCAAGTATTTCCACTTAGGAAAAAAGTCACACAAATTTTTTTATTTCCCAGTGAATGAAGAAGTTACGTTTACATTACAGTGCAGTCTATTAACACAATAGCTTTGTCTAAAAATACCCTACAGAACTTAGTTAAAAATAGTTTCTTGCTGAAAATTGCTAACCAGTATCTCAGCCTGCTATTAAAATGGCAGCAGTACATATGCTCACTGAATTGTTTCCTAAAATATTGAATTTGTAAAAAAACACAATACCTGCAAAGTACAATAAAGCAAAGGACAAAAAGACATGCACCTGAATCGGATGAGAAATTTATGAAATATACAAGGTATTCAAAAGACTCATTAACCCACCCTGGCTGGTAGCTCAGTTAGTTAGGGCAAACATGTTGATACTCAAAGGTTCAGAGGCCCATCCTCAGTCAGAACACACAAGAATCAATCATAAATAAGTAGAACAACAAATCAATGTTTCTCTGTCTCTTCAAAAATCCATAAATAAAAATTAGAAGAAAAAATTAATCATTAGTCACAAAACATGGTGAAAAGCGTGACTAACAGCGTGGAGACATTTTTGCAAAAAGTATGTACAAGTGACCAACGGAAATACAAAAAATGCATTTCCTCATAATGAAAATGGAATCTAGTTCCCCGCTAAGGCCACCAACCACAAATGCTTCTCTGAGGCTTCAGTAGAGGAGGTATTGGGGCTGCAGGGAGAGAAGTGTTCAGAGCCGTCCAGCCTGGTTTCAGGGACAGTAGCCTCATTAACGGACAAAAGGGTCCCATCGCTAGGGTTGCATGAAAAGGCCTTGGGGCCATGAGCCACGAAGGAGACAGAACCTATCCTCCTGGCAGGAGCACAGCCCCTGCCTCCCTAACTTTACCATACTCGGCAGGAAGGATGGCTGGTTGGTCAAGGACGGGTAAGATACCTCAAGGGAGGGACAACTTAAGCCAGGCACCATCAGGGAAGGACTTAGAGGACTATTGAGAAAGGGCAGAAAGACCTCACCCATCAGCTATGTCATACTGAGTGCTCCTTCTATCCGTGAGAAGTCTCCTAATCTCTTGGCTGCTTGCTCCCCACGCCTCACTCAGCCTGAAAACAGTGCCAGGGACACCTTGGACCCTGTGCCAGAAGAGACGGCTCCCTGGGGCAATCAGACCTCATGAGTAATGCACACTGTTTCTTTTCAGGTTTGCTCTACCATGTTGATATAAATCAGATGTCTGAGCTCCAAGGGTAGGGACTATAACTCCATACTTAATGATACACGCTTCAACAACCTTCCGGCTTCAGCAAAATTCACAGACCCTGACCTGAGACAGTCCCTGTGTTTCTTCAATTATTAACTGTAGATGATGTCAGTTTTTCTTGACTGTAGCTTTTTGGACATTGATTGATGAGCTTTACTCACATACAATGTACCTCTCTGTGAGCTATCTCAATAAAAGCCCATGGAGAGAGAGACTCAAGACCTTTCTCCTCTGAGAGATTGGTCACCCTTTTCTCCCCAAGCAGACCTTGTCTTGGAAGCCTCATTTCATTGCAGTGGGCTGGGAGGACGCTGCTGGACCAACACTCCCACAGAAGAGGACAAGGCAAACAAACCAGCCTGACAAGTCCAGGATCTGCCTAGAAAAGTGGAAAAGCAAGCAGTGTCCACAGTCCACATGTGAGGACCGAGCGCACCCTAGGGAACAGAGAGCACGGGGGAAATGCAAACCCTACTCATGGTCACCGGCAGAGAGAGAGAGAGAGAGAGAGGGTCTTACCCAGCGAGGATACAAGAGCAAAATTCTCCAGCATCACATGGAGGTACAGGCGTCTCTGAGCCGCACTGAGGAGGCTCCATTCTGTCCTGGAGAAATACACGGCCACATCCTCAAAGGTCACCCTAACCTGTCAAATTAATACAAATGAATCCGGGATAGTCTGTCTCTGACCCCGCAATCCTACTCTGTACAAAACTTCCCCACATTCAACCTGTCCCCAGTTCAGAGTGGACAACCCCTCTGAGTCCCAGTCAAGACGCGACTCCGATTCAGACTCTTGAATGCACACACAGGGAGGACCCCAGCTTCCCACCTCCTCCCGGCTCAGGCGTCTCTGCACCTGTTCACAGGGCAGCCCCTCCGCGGGTCACCCTTCCATAACCCGCCAGACCCTCGCTGTCCCCGACGCCCCGCACCCGGGCTGCACGGCTCCGTGGTGTGAGGGGAAAGGACCGGGGGAAGCGCGCTCACCTGAGCCCCGCGCTTCCACGTGGCCGCCGCCATCGGACTCTGGGTGGAGAGGGGCGCGAGCAGCAGGCAAGGCGGGTGTCCCTGGGATTGCGAGCTCCTCTCTCCGCCCTGGCGTCTCGCTCCCGGGCAGCATCACCTGGCATCACACATGCCGCGGCGACCATTACTCCCCCACCTTCTCCATTGGATTTCGAGATTCACGATCCCGACTTAGGTATAACAGACACCTGGAGAAGAGGAAATGCCCGCCACTGCTGACCCGAGTCCCGCCCCTATCGAGTGTCCAAACGGAAATGCCTTTACTGAGTGTTTATTGGCTCATGGTCCGGGTATTCTCGTCTGCCTTCTGGGAAATGTAGTTCTTACACTCCAAGACTGGGATGCTGTATTTCCCCCCTGACTCCAGGAGTTAGATAGATGGAACCCAAGAATATTCTCTGAAGAGTAATTGCGCTCTTTCGACCCGCAACGGTCATCATTTCCTGGGCGAGGTACTCTCTGGTGTGCCTACAAGGCCCCCCTCTCTCTTTTTAAGCTGTTAGTTTTCCATATCTTTCTTAATGATCTGCACTTTCTGATCTACAGGCATCCTGACTCTTCTTGATTCAGGACATCTGGCATGTGCCTCCTTCAAGCAGAACGTGGCTGGGGGGAGGTTACGCCTGTCCCTAACGCTAATTATCCCGCCTCAGGTGGACCCACTATGCAAAGTTAATGTAATAAAACATACACTAAAACTGAAGCGCATCTGTGTCTAATGCTGCGAGAACCTTAGCTCTACCTGACCAGCTGTGTGACCAGAGTCCACATTGATTTGATCGGGTGCCTCGGACTTAAATTATACAGTTTTTGCAAACAATGGAGCACATGTTGAAGAGACTGCATCAAAGACATGCAATGATAGGAATTCTGCCCAGAAATCACATGTAAAGTTCCAGACCAGAAACTAAATATGCCAATAACGCTACTCACACTCACTTGTTGGTTCCTCAATGCATAATGTAGTCTATTAAATGTGCAATAGCACTATGTAAGCAATAACAATATATACCTTAATTTATTTTTTTGTATTTTTTAATATATTTTATTGATTATGCTATTACAGTTGTCCCATTCCCCCCCCCCTTATTCCCCTCCACCCTGCACACCCCCTCCCACCCACATTCCTCCTCTTTAGTTCATGTCCATGGGTCATATATAGAACTTCTTTGGCTTCTACATTTCCTATACTATTCTTAACCTCCCCCTGTCTGTCTTATACCTACTATTTATGCTTCTTATTCCCTGTACCTTTTCCCCCTCTCTCCCCACCCAACCCCCTGCTGCTACCCCTCCATGTTATCTCCATTTCTGTGAATCTGTTCCTGTTCTAGTTGTGTGCTTAGCTTGTTTTTGTTTTTGTTTTAGGTTTGACTGTTAATAACTGTGAGTTTGTTGTTTTACTGTACATATTTTTTAATTTATTTTTCTTAGGTAAGTCCCTTTAACATTTCATATAATAAGGGTGTGGTGATTATGAACTCCTTTAACTTGACCTTATCTGGGAAGCACTTTATCTGCCCTTCCATTCTAAATGATAGCTTTGCTGGATAGAGTAATCTTAGATGTAGGTCCTTGCCTTTCATGACTTTGAATCCTTCTTTCCAGCCCCTTCTTGCCTGCATGGTTTCTTTCGAGAAATCAGCTGACAGTCTTATGGGTACTCCTTTGTAGGTTACTGTTTCCTTTTCTCTTGCTGCTTTTAAGATTCTCTCCTTATCTTCAATCTTGGCTAATGTAATTATGATGTGCCTTGGTGTGTTCCTCCTTGAATCCAACTTCTTTGGGACTCTGAACTTCCCTGACTCCCTGGAAATCTATTTCCTTTGCCAGATTGGGAAAGTTCTCCTTCATTATTTGTTCAAATGTTTTCAATTTCTTTCTCTTCCTATTCTCCTTCTCGAACCCCTATGATTCGGATGCTGGAACATTTCAAGATGTCCTGGACATTCCTAATCCTATCCTCATTTTTTAAAATTCTTGTTTCTTCATTGTGTTCTGGTTGAATGTTTCTTTCTTCCTTCTGGTCTGCACCATTGATTTGAGTCCTGGTTTCCTTCCCATCACTGTTGGTTCCCTGTATATTTTCCTTTATTTCACTTAGCATAGCCTTCATTTTTTCATCTAATTTGTGACCAAATTCAACCAATTCTGTGAGCATCCTGATTACCAGTGTTTTGAACTGAGCATCTGGGAGGTTGGCTGTCTCTTGGTCGCTTAGTTGTAATTTTTCTGGAGATTTGATCTGTTCTTTCATTTGAACAATTTTTTTTTTTTTTTTTTTTGTCTCAGTGTGCCTGTTATGTAGTAAGGGGCGGAGCAACCTACCTCGCTGCCTTGTGACACCGAATGTGGGGGAGGGGTCTGAGAGGTAACTGTGCCACTTACTCAGCTCTTTGCCGGTTTTCAGTCAGTTCCCCCACCACCTACAATCAATCTGGGCCCTTCTGGTGCTGACTGCCAAGTGGGTGGGCTTGTGTACCTTCTAGGACCCCGTGGGTCTCTCCAACAAGCTGTCTGGTGAGGCTGGGAGTTTCTCCTGCTGCCACTTTGACCCCCACAGATGTTTTCAATCAGAGGCTTTGAGGTTTTATTTCCCTGTGCTGGAGCCCTGGGTTGCATGGTCTATCTCGCTCTCCAGCTGTCCCTCCCGGTTTCACTGCACACAAATGTGGGACCGCCTGGTCCACCAGCTTCCACCTTGCCAAGAGTCCTCTCTGCCCAGCTGCCCTACTCTGCCCTTCCTACCAGTGTGGGTGAATGTTTTTTCTTTAACTCCTTGGTTGTGGGACTTCCATACATTCGATTTTCTGTCAGTTCTGGTTGTTTTTTGTTTTTAAATTTGTTGTCCTTCTTTTGGTTGTGCGGGAAGGCACAGTGTGTCTACCTACGTCTCCATCTTGGCTGGAAGTCCTTTATACCTTAATTTAAAATTGCTTGATAACCCTGGCTGGTGTGGCTCAGTGGAATGAGTGGCAGTTTATTAACCACACAGTTGCTGGTTCGATTCCCAACAGGGCACATGTCTGTGTTGTGAACTAGGTTCCCTGGTGTAGGGCACTGGGTCACGCAAGTGGCAGCCATATATTGAAGTTTTTTTTTTCCCTCTTTCTCCCTCCCTTCCCCTTTCTCTAAAAATAAATAAATAAAATCTATTAAAAAATACTATATTGATTAAAAACACAAACAGTTATCTAGGCCTTCATGTGCTTGCATGCAATCTTTTTGCAGGTGGAGGGTCTTGCGTTCCTGTTGATGCCAATCACATCATAATGAAGAGGATATGCCCACACGGACAACCTGGGAAATTTTACCAGACAACTAACATAGTTGCCCCATCATACACATGACACATATCTCACAAGAAGGTAGGACAAACCTTCGAAAATAAAAAAAGAAAGCATAACATAAACACAAAAGGAATCTATTTATTTGTAATTTAATTATCATTTAAGAAAAATTAATTTTTTAAAAAACTGGGGAGAATTGAATTCTGACAGTCTTATTGGTATTTCTGTTAGTGTGAAAGTGGGATTGTAATTATGATGACAGAGAACTTGTGAGATAATGATTAGTATGACATTTCAATGTGATAATGTAACAAGGAATATTGGGGTCCCCAAAACAGGAAAACCCCCACTAATATGGCTGGGGAAAGGGGAAGTGGAGCAGAGCCATTGACAGTTACTTGCATATCTGAAGAACTTGGCAAGTGTTAGCTATGCTTGCTGTAATCTAACCAGGGATGAGGGTGTGACTCTTAACTCAGGAGGCAGCTGGAAGGGCTTGCTCTGCCTACTTGGAAGTAGCTTCTACCTCCCTGGGACCTGTCTGCCTAGAAAAACAAATGGCAGATGAGAAAGGCAGGATATACAGAGAAGGGCAGATATAACCCTTTGTGGGAGGAGTCAGAAATGGGGTGAAGGAGGAAGATCCATGCCAGGATTTAAACTCACGTGTGGAGCAGCCATTGCACACTTGACCATAATGCCACATGGGAAGGAGAGCCTCTTGACCCTGTAGCAGCTGAGAAGGGGTCTTGGCCAAAAGGTTTGAAAGGATGCAAAAGGACCCCTGCCAGCCTGCCATGAGAAAGTGCCATGGTTTTGGAATAAGTGCAGGAGCCTAACTGAGCATGGATTAAGTGGAAGAAACTGGAATACAGACAGGAATCTGCCCAGCTAAACCACCAACTTCTATTTCTCTTCCTGAGAGACAGGACCCCTGATTGGTCTGCTTTGGCAAGAGGAGGCAGGACTGTGTGTTTGTGGCTGTTTTTCCTTTTGTTTGTTTCTAAAGGGAGTGGGATTGAATGACAGAATTCTGCCATTATTCTAAACCTGTATAACTTTTAAATACATAGTTCCTTTCCTTTTCAGAAGACTCTGACTTTGGGAGTCACAGGTTACTTCGGCCTTGGGCAATAGAACGCAGAGGAACAGAACCCACAGTGGCTCTGTTACAATACAATTAGACACATATTCAGAAATTACATTTAGATAAATGAAGAAGTACATATTTATAATAAAAGTTGACTCACATGAGAATTCTTTTACATCACATGAAGGTAGCTCAGTTAGTGAGAGTATCTACCCGACACACAAAGTTGTGGGTTCAATACCCAGTCAGGCCATATGTAGGAATCAACCAATGAATGCATAAATCAGTGGGATAACAGATCAACATTTCTCTCTCCCTCCCTCCTTTCCTCTCCATAAAATACATAACATACTGATGTTTCTTTCCCTTTCTTTCTCCCTCCCTTCCACTCTCTCTAAAAATAAATAAAATTTAAAATTTGTTTTTAAATATAGTAATTTTGTAAGAAGCTTTTTCCTTTTTAAAAACTTAAATCACCTTTTTCCTGTTTTTCTGATTGCAGTAGGTGTCTAGGTCTGGGTCTCAAATCATCACTCACTATCCACACTGCCTGAGGTGGTTGCAGGTTTTAGAAGATTGAAAGCTTATGACACCCTGGATCCAAGAAAACTCCTCAGGTTGGGTGGGGTCCCTTAGGCAATTTTCAATGACTTTCAGAATATGCACTACCAGCCATTCAGCAGAGATCTCAGCTAACAAAGGATGCAGGCTGGATGGCTGCCCCATACCAAGATAGAAAGATAGAAGGGGCATGCATTCATCCCCTCTCACTTTTGCGGTGCTCAATATGCTTCTGTCCACAAGGAGGATGAAACTGTTTTGAGCTGGTTCTGACATAGAGTGTGCAGAGAAGAGAGCCTACCAGTTGAATCGGATGATATTTTCACAGCAGAACCTAAGCCAAGACAAAGATCCAAAAGACAGAGAGCAGGTCAACCTGAAGACACTGCCTAAAAGCACCAAGGAAATGCACATTTCGGTAGAAAAAAATCCAGAAACAATTTGGATAAGAAAAAATGGACCCAAACTTAACAGAAACCATGAGACTCTGAAGTTTATTGAAACGGGGAGCTGAAAGAGGAATAGACTTACCTCCATTAATGAGGATGCTCTACTTGGAAGTGTCTGAGCCACAAGATATCGAGTGATGTGCGACCCTAGAATACTGATACAAACTTCACCACATCCCCATGAAAAGCGATACCGACAGCCACAGGGGAGCGTCAGGAGGGTTTCCCACATGCGATGTCATGGCTTTCCTTCAATTCTTCTAAATTTCTCAGCTCACAACTTACTATATCTGTCTGACCTCTCTATTTTTCCTCAAGTTCTCATGAATGAAAAGGACCAAATCTTCCAAAGAAGAAAGAATTTCAGGGCAGCCACATTTCCAGCAGGGCCAGAGCTCAAGTTAATTCTCCCACCCCTTAGGACTCAGTGACCTTTATATACCACTTGTGGATACTTACATGTTCTGAGGTCTAACAGCCTTTTTTTCTCTAAATATTTAACTAATGATCATTTTACAACTCCATTAATCAATATTATTACCTTTCTGTAGTTTGCTCACTCCATAATGTTTTTGCAGAAATAATCTGCAGTCCCCCTGCAGAAACTGTCACTGCATTTACACGTAAAATGATCATCATTTCCTTGCAAGGAAGAAAAATCCCCAAATCCAAAATTTTCATGTCACATTCAGATGCCTACTTTCAAAACCTTCATGAATCCCAACATTGCAGCCATCCTGGCAGCAAATGTAAATTTGGTACGTAACCATGATCTCCAGCTACATGTCATATGCATAAATGTTCATAATAGACAGTATCCCAGAAATTCAGGCAGATATTTCATGTGAAAAAACAATGGTTTTTGGTAGTTACAAAACACACGCTGACAGAGAGGCAGAGGGCTATATTCTGAGGGTCTATGAGCCATGGTGACTCCTCATCCAACACCATCCTTAGGTCTGCCTAGCACCTCCTCTCTCTCCAGGTTCCCCCTATGAAATGGAGTATTCTTGCTCAAATAACTGAGAGAACATAATGAACCTTCGATATTCAATCTAAATATTTTGCAAGAAAAATCAGATAATTACCTACAGGGGAGTTCCCATGAGACTGTCAGCTGACTTCTGAAGAGAAACTTTGCAGGCTAGAAGAGCCTGGCGAGAAATATTCATATTCATGAAGAGCAGGGACCTACAGCTAACACTGCTCTACTGAACAGAGCTAACACTTACAATCCAAAAGCAGATAAAGATCTTCCCGGACAAGAAAAAAACTAAGGAAGTTCACCATCACCAAGTCATTATTATATGAAGTGTTAAAGGGCTATTTCTCATGTGGTAATAACATTGATTGTTCTCAATTAATGTCTTGATTTCATCACTTTCAACTTCTACTGGTCTACCTGACCATGGAGCAACATCTAGAGAAATCTCCAGCATGAAACTTCACAAACCACTTCTGACATGTTCAATCAGTCACAGCACCTTCTGCATACACTGCACATTTTTTTTGTTTCAGTTGTATTACCTTTCATGAAATAATAAAGCATAATATGCCAAAAATGTTGCTTATTTCCATCTTCAATATTAAGATGGCTACACAAAAATTCACCAATTTTGAGAAGTTTTTTTAAATGCATGCTGATATGACAGCTGTCACAGTACAATCTAATAAAATTCTTCTGAATGAAGTTAAAGACACCTAAGCACTACTAGAGCCATCTTATGGAAAAAAAAACCTTTTTGGCCAACCCACTATTAGTTTTTGGTGTATATCCCAGTGATTAGATATTACATAACTTACTAAGTGATCATTCTGATGAATCTTGTACACATCTGACAAAATTCATAGTTAAAGTTAATCTCTTAGACTGGGCCAGATAGCTCAGTAGGTTAGAGCACCATCCCATGATATGCCAAGGTTGTGGGTTCAATCTCTGGTCAGTGCATCTGCAAGAATCAATCAAAGACTTCATAAATGAGTGGAACAAATTGATATTTCTCTCTCTCTCCCTGCCACTTCTCTCTTTCTAAAATCAAAAGATAAAATTCAGTCCTGGCTCATGTGGCATCAGTGGATTAGATTCTAGCCTGTGAATTAAGGGGTCACTGGTTTGATTACTAGTCAGGGTGCATGCCTGGGTTCCCCAGTACTTATTGTAGTCTATTAAATGTGCAACAGCACTAGCACAAAAATGAAAATATATATACCGTACTGCAAAAATACTTTATTGATTAGAAAAGGCAAACTATTATCTGAGCCTTCGTTAAGTTGCATGCAATCTTTTTGCAGGTAGAGTGTCTTGCATGCCTATTGAAGAGAACACATTATCTCTCAAGCTCCATGAAGCACATCTCGATAAAGGGGGATAAGCACACATGGGAAAATCTGTGAAATTTTAACTACATTAACAAGCCAGTTACCCAATCATACATATGACAAGTATGTCATAAGCATATAGGACACATTTTTGAAAATAAAAAATGCATAATATAAACATAGATGGGTATCTATTTACTTGTAATGTCAATGTCAATAAAGAAAATTGTTGCAAAAACTGGCGGAAATAAATTGTAACAAAGCCATTGGAATGTTTGTTAATGTGAAAATGGTGTAATTTATCTTTACGAAGGAGACCTTGTGAGTTACAGACATAATTAGTAATTCATAGGTGACATGGTAAATATGGCATTGTCAATACAATAGGTTAGGAACATATGCAGGAATTATATTCATGACACACCAAGACGCACTTGAAAAACCTGTCACCGAAGGGTTCTAAAATACAAATAGTGATACAATCAAGCACATGAAGAAACTTCAATCTAAAGGATGGGGATGGTGTTAGAACTTAAGAAGAAGAATTTGAACTGAGCCTGTGAAGGGTTAAAGGGACTTTGGGAATTCTCCTTGCTTATGGCTGGGCTGTGACCTTCATTGGAAAAGGAAAATATAGTGCTGTCTCCCAGGGAGAATTGGCCCTTCTCCCCAGGAGATTAGTACCTTTTGGTCTTTAGCTGTTCCCTTGGGAGAATTGGCCCTTCTCCCAGTGGGAAGGGTTAGTCAAAAATTACACTTGGCCCTTGGCACATAGCCGTGTTTGTCTAAAACATATTTAATCATAGTCCCAATGTGAGACTTTGGAATCCCACCCAAAAAAGAAGGACGCTTCGCTTGGAACTGTTCCCAGATGAACCCCAACCACTGCTGCCTCTTGGGATTCCCCAGCGTCTGTGTTCAGTGTAGGTGTTTCCCCTCTGGTGATGTATGCTCTTGATTCTTGATTTTCTTTTTGCTCTCACTTAATAAAGTGCTTAACTATTCACCTTTGACCTGGGGTCTTTATCATCTGTGAATCCAAACCTCCAAATAAAGTGGCCACGATCTCATATGTACCCCTTAATGGCACAGCCTGCATATGAACTGACACGTCATCTCTCCTGAGGGGACCATAGCTGTTCCCATGGTTATTATTCTCCTTAACATGACGGACACTTAATTTTTCTTATATAGACCGAATACTAAAAACTGTACTTGTATCTCTACAATAATGGGGAAAATCAGCCTGACTATGACTGATAGGTTGCCATAAAAATGCAATGACATCAACATAATGCTCTAAATTCCGAGGTCACTCACAAGGGCTGCTCATGACTGCTCCTTCTGTTAAAAATGGAAAATCAGTACCAGAAGGACTTTAGAGATTCCGCTCTAATCCAAGACATTCTACTGATGGCAGTGTGAAGGGAAAAAGTAGAAAAGGGTCTATTTTCAGAGTATACGCGCATGCCACCTGGTGACTTTAAATGGATTGTTAAGAAAATACCATGGAAGCAGATTGCAAATATCACGAAGGATGATCAGGACTCACGCTCTTCTCTGCAAACTCAAATGAACTATGTAACTCTGCTAACTGGGCTGTGGAGGCATAGATTCAACCTGATTTGGCCAATAGGCCCATGTCCAGCAATCAGGAGTAAGAATCTCAGTTGTGACCAGAGTGTACTGGGCAATGGATCAGGGTTTGTGATCAGAAGGGTCATGTTCCTACCCAAGGATCTCTGGTGCAGACACACAGACACTGGAAAGGAAGATGTGGCTGCTGAACATGGTCAGGGCTGCAGGAAATGATGGTGAGCACCACTGTCCTCCAGCCAGTCCTGGACAGAGTAAAGGATGAAGTGGGCACTGAGTTTCCTGTATGAAGAGGTGAACACTCCACCAGGGAGATAACAACACTATAGGTCTCCAACATCACTTCTCAGTTATGTCCCGGGTATCACGTCCCGCTGTTCTCAAATGCAGTAGACAAAATGCAGCCAAGGCTCAACGTTATTTTCCTGGAAAGATCACTGGAAATCAGATAGGATTCCCATGAAGGAGGTGAGGCAGATGTTAAGCCCTCTAAGATAGCAGAAAAATCGTAATTGCAACAAAGAAAACAGCAGCAACAGCTGGTCTTTGCTGTCTCCCTGCCTGGCACTGAGGCCTTAATATGCCACAATAAAGGGCGTCCCCAGTTCTACTGCCAGACTTGAGTTTGAATCCCGCATTTTGGATGACATTTGTCTGCTGTGACCTTGGAAAAACTCCTTTTTCTTCTTGATCCTTCATTTCCCCAGAAATACAGTAAGTTATTAACCTACAGGATACAGTTGAATCAAAAATAAAAAGCAAATCCTGTTATACAAGTACCCAGAAGTGTTTACTTAATTTCATTACCTCTATTGATTCACAAAATGGCTGTGGTTTGTGCCTGCATTAATTTCATGTAGTGAAGTGAGTTTGGGGGTTTTATGGTCACCCAGAGATGCCGCACTGGGGAATCCATATGAGAAACCCTGAAGCCAAATTTTCCCATGTGTGGTGTGTGTGCACTGCAGCTGATATGGGGGATCAGAGAAGCTCCTTTTATTTTTCACAAGCACTGAGGGCAGGTGTGAGGTGTCTGGCTTGTGCATTGCATCCACGGGGGACAACTCGTGGCATAACTCCTGCCTTTGAAATGAGCACCAAGACTGGGATAAAAGCTGTTTACCCCTATTTTACAAGGAGGAAACTGAGGCCCATTAAGCGCAGTATGTTCCTTTAATCATAAAAATGTTCCATAATCTTAAGATCAAACCCAAGTTGCATGGCTTAACGTACTGGGAAGTCTAAATACTGACTTCTCTTTGGCCTTCAGGAAAGCTTTGAGACTCAACAAATATCCATCCATTCTCCTATCACCCGGTGCACCTTCAAGTGCTGCTGCAGGCAGCCAACCCCAGGCATTAGACCGTAAAAATGGGTGAACTCTTAACAAGTAAGGCTTTTTATTGTATTACTAAATGTATGAACTTACAAAGTTAATGAAGTGTGTTCCTCATGCAGATTATTCAAGTATATAATATGTACCTATTATACTGTGTACAATAAAAGAAAATCCCAATGATTAGGTCATATTTTCCACCATTAAAAACTATTATTCCACCCTGGCTGGTGTAACTCAGTGGACTGAACGCAGGTCTGCGAACCAAAGGGTGGCCGGTTTGATTCCCTAACGCACATGCCTGGTTGCAGGCCAGGTCCCCAGTAGGGGGCACATGAGAGGCAATCACACATTGATGTTTCTCTCCCTCTCTTTCTCCTTCCTAAAAATAAATAAATAAAATCTGAACATAAAACAACTATTATTTCATAAAGCAAAAATTACTTCTCATTCAAGGAGTCCACGTGGGTGACACTGCAACAGATACCTTTGCTGTTTCGCTGTCCTATTCGTTAAAGGAGAAGAGCACAAAATCATGAAACAATAGGTAAGTTGGTGAGCACCCATTTAACTACGTTTAAACTAAAAACACATCAGCAGTACACTCCTGCAAAATGCTCATCACGAATCCTTACGGAAGTGCAACTAAAACGAGAGTGCATCCAAACTCAGGAAGTGCTAAAACTAATAAAAATGAACAAATTAATATTTTGCTAGAGTGGGGAAATGCAACCCTCATACTCTATGAATAAAAAGGTATAAGGGGCCCTGGCCCTTGAACTCCTTGAATGAAAAGTTGTTTGCTTTCTGGAATAATTGTTTTAATAGTGGAATATATGAGCTAACCATTAGGATTTTCTTTTATTGTAGAGAGTGTAATAGGTACATAGTATGTACTTTAAAGAATATTCTGTATTATTAACACACTTCATTCATTAACTTTGTAAGTCATACATTTAGTAATATAGTAAGTGTGGCTTAGTTTGTTGGAGCATTATCCCAAAGCTGAAAGGTTGCAGGATTGCTTCCTGGTCAGGGCACATAAGTAGGTTAGGAAGGCGATCCCCAAACCAGACACTTGAGATCCCTGGTCCGGGCAGGCAACCAATCAATGTGTCTCTCCCTCCCATCCTGTCTCTCTAAAACCAGTGAAATAAAATGTCCTTGGGTAAGGATAAAAAAAAAAGTCTCAAAAGAGTCCATAAACATACAGGTAGTTTAATAATATTTTGTTAGGTTCTTCAAACATAAACATTAAACTTATGACACAGGCCCACACTGAGAACATTGGTAAAACTTTAAGTCAGATATTTCCTCAACACATTTTCTTCAGTGTTGTTATACTGAAAAATATCAAAACTATTCCTAACATCTATTCATTTACAGTGGGAACTCTCCAAGGTCAAAAAGGTATAGATTTATCTCTAAAGATTTCCTATATTCACTTCACACTCAAAGCCTTTAACCAGTGTGAAGGTGGTGATGACTATGAGGTAAGAGATTTCCCATATTTTATGTCCACATAAGGCCTATCTCTAATGTGAACTCCCTGATAACAGGACAAAGGATAGAAGCATTTCCCATATCCACTGTACTCAGGCCTTTTACCAGAGTGAAATCTCTGAATATAATGTAGTTTGGTGCTACAAGAACAAAATTTCTCATATTGTCTGCATACATAAATCCTTTTTCTCGTGTCAGCTTTCAGAAGATAACAAAGGAGATGGCTAGAAAATAAAAGATTTCTCAAATTTCCTTAATTTATAAGAACTTAGTCATGGTGAACTCTCTGAGGACAATGACAGCCACGCTACTCAAAGGATTTCCCACACTCACTGCAGGCATAAGGCCACTCCCCTAGGTGAACTCTCAGTACTAAAGGTTACTCATAAAAAAAGTTGTCACATGCCCTCCAGCACTAAGGCCATTCTGCTAAGTGAACTCTCTGATGACAATGAAGGTTAATGTTATAGATGTTTTCCCACATACACTGCACTCATAAGGCTTTCCTTTTGTGTAAACTCTCTGATGCTAGCAGAGGTGACAGCTAGAAATAAAGGACTTCCTATTCTCACTGTACTAATAAGACCTTTCTCCAGTGTGAACTCTGTGATGATAACAGAGGGCAGAATTACTGGTAAAAGATTTCCCACATTCACTACACTCATAAGGCCTTTCTCCAGTATGACTTCTCTGATGATAAGAGAGGGCAGAGCTACTGAAATAAGATTTCCCACATTCACTGCACTCATAAGGCCTTTCTCCAGTGTGAACTCTGTGATGTTTCCTGAGGTCACAGCTACTGGTAAAAGATTTGCCACATTCACCACACTGAAAAGGCCTTTCTCCAGTGTGAACCATGTGATGTTTACGGAGGGTAGAATTACTAGTAAAAGATTTGCCACATTCACCACACTGAAAAGGCCTTTCTCCAGTGTGAACCATGTGATGTTTACATAGGTCAGAACTACTAGTAAAAGATTTCCCACATTCACCACACTCATAAGGACTTTCTCCAGTATGAACTTTCCGATGATTATAAAGGGCAGAGCTACTGATATAGGACTTTCCACAATCACCACATTCATAAGGCCTTTCCCCACTGTGAACTCTGTGATGTTTACGGAGTGCAGAAGTATTGGTGAAAGATTTCCCACATTCACTGCACACATAAGGCCGTTCTCCTTTGTGAACTCTCTGATGATAACAGAGGGCAGAACTACTGGTAAAAGATTTCCCACATTCACTGCACTCATAAGGCCTTTCTCCTTTGTGAACTCTCTGATGATAACAGAGGGCAGATCGACTGGTAAAATATTTCCGACATTCACCACACTCATAAGGTCTTTCTCCAGTGTGAACTCTGTGATGTTTACGGAGGTCAGAGCTCCAGGTAAATGATTTCCCACACACATGGCACTCATAAGGCCTTTCTCCAGTGTGAACTCTCTGATGATAAAGGAGGTCAGAGCTAGTGGTAAAACATTTCCCACATGTACCACATTCAAAAGGCCTTTCTCCAGTGTGAACTCTCTGGTGTTTATGGAGGCCAGAGCCACTGGTAAAAGATTTCCCACATTCACTACACTGAAAAGGCCTTTCTCCAGTGTGTAGTCTATGATGTTTACGGAGGGCAGAATTGCTAGTAAAAGACTTCCCACATTCACCACACTGAAAAGGCCTTTCTCTAGTGTGAACTATGTGATGTTTACGGAGGTCAGAATTACTAGTAAAAGATTTCCCACATTCACCACACTCATAAGGCCTTTCTCCAGTATGAACTTTCCGATGAGTATACAGAGCAGAGCTACTGATAAAGGATTTCCCACATTCACCACATTCATAAGGCCTTTCTCCAGTGTGAATTCTGTGATGTTTACAAAGGGCAGAACTATTGGTGAAAGATTTCCCACATTCACTGCACTCATAAGGCTTTTCTCCAGTGTGAACTCTGTGATGTTTACGGAGGGCAGAGCTCCAGGTAAAAGATTTCCCGCAAACACGGCACTCATAAGGCCTTTCTCCAGTGTGAACTCTCTGATGATAAAGTAGGTCAGAGCTATTGGTAAAACATTTCCTACATGTACCACACTCATAAGGCCTTTCTCCAGTGTGAACTCTCTGGTGTTTATGGAGGCCAGAGCCACTGATAAAAGATTTCCCACATTCACCACATAGAAAAGGCCTTTCTCCAGTGTGAACTCTGTGATGTTTATGGAGGTTAGAATTACTAGTAAAAGATTTCCCACATTCACCACACTGAAAAGGCCTTTCTCCACTGTGAACCATGTGATGGTTACGGAGGTCAGAATTATTAGTAAATGATTTCCCACATTCACCACATTCATAAGGCCTTTCTCCACTGTGAACTCTGTGATGTTTACGGAGGGCAGAATTACTAGTAAAAGATTTCCCACATTCACCACATGGAAAAGTCCTTTCTCCGGTATGAACTCTGTAATGTTTACGGAGGTCAGAATTACTAGTAAAAGATTTTCCACATTCACCGCACTCATAAGGCCTTTCTCCAGTATGAACTCTCTGATGATAACAGAGGGTAGAGCCACTGGTAAAACATTTCCCACATTCACTGCACTCATAAGGCCTTTCTCCAGTGTGAACTCTCTGATGATTACGAAGGGCAGAGCCACTGGTAAAAGATTTCCTACATTCACTGCATTCATATGGCTTTTCCCCTGAGTGAACTTTCTGATGATAACGAAGACCAGAGATTCCTAGAAAACATTTTTCACATTGCTGGCACGCATAACATCGTCTTCCATTTTGGATAGCTTGGTCTGCAAGAAGCGTGTGTTTGCACCCAATGGTTTTCTTATATTCTTTTCTTATGTCACAAATTTTTCTGCTTTGAAAATCCTCTCCAGATGTTGACATTTCATTTGCTCTCTCCCTGGTTGTAGGAGCGTGTTGTTGGATGTTTCCTGAGTTGGTAAAATCATTCTGCTCAAGCTCCTTTAAGGTAAAAGGCTTTTCGGACACATTGAAATTGCAGACCTTCACAAACGAGGTCCTGTCCACACCTTGTACAAAAGGCTTCTGTCTCAAGGGCTGCTCCTGGTGCTGGTGATGCTTTGCAATGAAACAAAATTGTTTTGCACATGCTCCACACCTCAGCAGTTTCTGTCTCTGTTGAGTTCCCTGCTGGTCAACCGAGAGAAAAATTTTTCTCAAGACACACCCACAACTCTCACAGGGGTGGCTCTTCTTAGAAGACAAAGCTGCCGTGGGATTCTTTGCCTGCGACACTCTTACAGAAAGGTTCTGTTTAGTGGGAGCCTCCACATTTGCTGCTCCACAGCAGCAACCTGAACAAAAACAAACAGTGGTGAATTTGATCTTGACATAGTAGAAAAAGTATATTCCCAACACAAAAGTCCATTTTGCAAAGCTAGTCATGATTCTATGGGCTGATTTTGAAGAGAAAGAGTTAGACTCTGTGGAAATGGCTGTTATTATTGGGTCGCCTCAAAGGTTAGTAAATAGTGGAGAACTCACCAAAAAAGATACAACCATAGAATGAAAAACCAGGAAGAGAGGTAGAGCCTACTAGCTGTTCCTCCACCAATGGATTCCTGAAGGACCTTTCCTCCTAATGATAAGAAGCTGTATAGAAGAAGTTGAATGTGCCCAAACCCATAACAATCCATTGTATCACAGCACATGATTTCAATGTCAATGTGAAAATATGTGAGCCCTGACTACAGTGCCTTACTTGGTTGGAGCATTGTTCGGTAAACTAAAAGTTGGAAGATTTCATTCCTTGTAATGGCACATACCTAGGTAGCAGATTCTACCCCTGTCCCCAGTCAGGGTGCATGCAAGCAACGACGAATTGATGTTTCCCTCACATCTCTTTCTCTACATGTTTTCTTCCACTTTCTGAAATCAATTAACATACAGACAGGTGAAGACAAAAAAAAAATGCTCAAAAACAGAAGAATATGTGCACACTGTGAGGCTCTGCAGGCATGGATCAAGTTTGGAGGGTAGTAACGAGAGACATATGAGCTGAGGTTTTAGAAAAATGGAGATTATTCATAGGCTGTGAATCCTAGGAGAAATGATAATTATTAGAGCCTAGTAGTTGGAAAACCATCAACAAACAATAAGGACAAGTAGATTCAGCTGTGGGACCAACAATGCTAACAACATACTGTTAAATAAATAGGTTCCTAGTTGTAACTTTATTAAAGCCCAAGAATTGAGCCCTCACCAATTGCTATTCACCAAGTCAGCACCCCTTCTGAGCCCACACAGCCATGCGTGGACTCATGTGCCTCCTATGACTCTGACAACACTTGGGGTTAACTCTCAGTTGAGCCACTCATGGGACTCAGAAGAAGAAATCCTAAAAGAGAAACTGAAGAGATGGACGGTAAGCAACTATAATAGAACAAGACAGCACAAAACAGACCCAGCAAAAAGATCTTTGTGAGCGACATCAGCAAAATAGCAGAATACTAGAAAGGAGGATTTCTCCACATTTCATAAGCAAATACATAGCTATCCATGAAGAAAAACAGTCCTGGAGGAGGGGAATAAGAGTTTTGCTAAGAAAAACAGCAAAGCAGGAAAGCCAAAAATGGAGAACTACTCAGAAATATTGAATAAAAAGACTGGTTGAGAAAAGCTATGTGCAGATGGTGAAGCACAGAAGACAAGGGTCAAAGTTACCTCTGTCAGCCACCATGCTGGCAGTACCATTGACCCTAGTGACCTGTTTGGAGAAAAACGCTAAGAAATTTTATGATTTGGAACCACAGGAGTTCCTGGAACATTCCAAGAAAATCGTGAGAAAATAGGTAGAAAGGTTATAAAAATATATTCTGAAGACTGACTTCCCAAATCTGAAAAGACATGAGAATAATCAAGTTCGTGGTTTCTCACTGGTCCCGTACAATTTAATTGAAGTAGGACCTCCTCAAGACACACCACATTAAAAATGCCAAAAATGCGGAGTTCTGGCCAAGATGGATGCATAGGTAGAAACCCTTCGCTTCCTTGTACAACCAAAAGGAGGGTAACAACCAATGTAAAATTGATAAACAACCAGAAGAGCCAGAAAATCAAACTGCATAGAGCTCTGACAACCAAGGAATTAAAGAAACAGTCAGCCAGAACCACCAGACCGATAGGACAAGAGAAACAAATATGGTCAAAAAGAACAGAGCAATGCTTTAGAAAAGGAGCCAAGTGATGAGGAGATAGCTAACGTATCTGACAGAGAATTTAAAGCCCTAGCAATCAAAATGTTCACAGAACTGACTGAGTGTGGTGGAAAAATGAAAAAAACTAATGAAAGCTACCCAAAATGAAATAAAGCAAAATATTCAGGGAACCAACAATGACAGGAAGGAAAGCAGGGCTCAAAGTAACTATTTGAAACAAAAGGAAGAAATAAACATCCAACCGGAACAGAATGAAGAAACAAGAATTCAAAAAATGTAGACAGGCTTAGCAACCTCTGAAGTGTTCCAATATCCGAATTATAAGGGTGCCAGAATGTGAAGAACAATGGCAAATAATTGAAAATTTATCTGAACAAATAATGAAGGAAAACTTCCCTAATCTGGCAAAGGAAATAGACTTCTAGGAAGTCCAGGAAGCCCAGAGAGTCCGAAAAAGTTGGACCCCAAGAGGAACACACTAAGGCACATCATCAAGTTACCCAAGATTAAAGATAAAGAGAGAATATTAAAAGCAGCAAGAGGAAAGGAGAGAGGTACTTACAAAGGTGTGCCCATAAGATTCTTAGCTAATTTCTCAGAGGAAACCTTGCAGGCAAGAAGGAGCTGGAAAGAAGGATTTGAAGTCATGAAAGGCAAGGACCTACATCCGAGATTACTCTATCCTGCAGAGCTTTCATTTAGAATGGAAGGGCAGATAAAGTGCTTCCTAGATAAGGTCAGGTTAAAGAAGTTTATCATCACCAAGCCCTTATTATATCAAATGATAAAGAGACTTACCTAAGAAAAAGGAGAGGAAAACTATGAAAGGTATAATGACAACAAACTATCAACAATGGAACCTAAAAACAAAACAAAACCCAAAACTAAGCAAACAACTAGAACAGGAACAGAATCACAGAAATGTAGATCACAAGGAGGGAGATTATTTGGGAGGGGGAGGGGCAGAATGGAGGAAATGGTAAAGAGAATAAGAAATATCATTGGTAGGTACAAAGTAAACAGGAGGAGGTAAAGAATAGTATAGGAAGCTGAGAAGCCAAAGAACATATATGTACGACCCACGGACATGAACTAAGGGAGGGGAATACTGGAGGGGAAGGGAGTAAAGGGTGGAGGGGATAAAGGGAAGAAAAAAAAAGGGGACTACATAATAGCATAATCAATTAAATATACAAAAAAAGAAAAAGAAATGAGACCTGGCTGGTGTGGCTCAGTGTACTGAGTGCTGAGCTGGGAAGCAGAGGGTGGCAGGTTTGATACCTGGTCAGAGCACATGCCTAGTTTACTGGCCAGGCCTCCATTTAGGGGCATGTGAGAGGTGACCACACATTGGTGTTTCTTTCCTTCTGTTTATCCCTCCCTTCCCCTATCTAATGATAAATAAATAAAAGCTTTAAAGAAAAGTAAAGAAATGAATGATGAGACATTATACCTGACACTAGAAAGCACAAAGCAACATAAGAGATATTTGCAGGTGACAGGACCCAACACAGAGGACATTGTCCACATTCCATTATAAACATCTGAAATTATAAGTAGATTCAATAAAAATACAGAATATAGAACAAATATTCCAACATTAGTTCCATATTTATAGTCTAACAATAAAAGCTTTGCAGAAAAATTCGGAAAGTAAACAAATTCACGACAGCATAAGAATCAATAAAAGACTCAGGAATAAATTCTACAAAGGAGGTGTAAAGCCTGTACATTGCACCCTATAAAACAGTGATGAGCCCTGGCTGATGAAGCTCAGTGGACTGTGTGCCAACCTGAAAACCAAAGGGTCAACAATTTGATTCCCAGTCAGGGCACATAGCTGCGGTGCAGACCGGATCCCTGGTGGGGGGCGCAGGAGAGGAAACCACACAATGATGTTTCTCTCTTTTCCTTCTCCTGAGCTTACCCTCTCTTGAAAAATAAATAAATAAAACCTTAAAAAAAAAAGAGAGTGATGAAAAAAGTAAAGAAAATATAAATAGACATCCTGTGTTCATGGATTTCAAAACTTAATATTGTTAACATGCTTATAGTACACAGAGCAATCTACAGATTAAATGCAGTCCCAATCACAATTCCAACAGTATTTCCCACAAAAATTTAAACACAAAATATTGTGAAATGTAGAAAAACTGAAAAGACCTTGAAGAGCAAAAGCAATCTGGATACTATTAATATAATTCACTCCAAAATAATAAAAAAATTAAATGTCAGTCCTGAAATCCTAAAATTCCTTCAAGATAACATAGGGAAAAAGCTTTGGAGATTGCTATTGGAAATAATCTCCCTGATGTGACACCAACTACCAGGCAAAAAGCAAAAATGAAGAATCCTAACTACAAAAAATAAATAACCTGCACAGCACAATTAACAAAAAGAAAAAGACAGCTACAGCATGGGAACAAATACTTTAGAGACCATGTAAAAGTATCCCTTGGAGATTTTGTTGGCTCAGTTCAGAGCACCACAATAAAGCAAGTATTTCCACTTAGGAAAAAAGTCACACAAATTTTTTTATTTCCCAGTGAATGAAGAAGTTATGTTTACATTGCAGTGCAGTCTATTAACACAATAGCTTTGTCTAAAAAATACCTAAGTAACTTAGTTAAAAGTAGTTTATTGTTGAAAATTGCTAACCAGTATCTCAGCCTGCTATTAAAATGGCAGCAGCAAATTTGCTCACTGAAGTGTTTCCTAAAATACTGAATTTGTAAAAAACACAATACCTGCAAAATACAATAAAGCAAAGTGCAAAAAGACATGCACCTGAATCGGGTGAGAAATTTATAAAATATCCAAGGTATTCAAAAGACTCATTAGCCCACCCTGGCTGGTAACTCAGTTAGTTAGGGCAAACGTTCTGATACTCAAAGGTTCAGAGGCCCATCCTCAGTCAGAACACACAAGAATCAATCATAAATAAGTAGAACAACAAATCAATGTTTCTCTGTCTCTTCAAAAATCCATAAATAAAAATTAAAAGGAAAAAAGTAATCATTAGTCACAAAACATGGTGAAAAGCACGACTAATGGTGTAGAGACATTTTTGCAAAAAGTTATGTACAAATAACCAACAGGAATACATATAATGCATTTCCTCATAATGAAAATGGAATCTGGTTCCCTGCAAGATCACCAACCACAAATGCTTCCCTGCGAGGGTTCAGCAGAGGAGGTATCGGGGCTGCAGGGAGAGAAGGGGGAAGCCTGACAAGTCCAGGATCTACCTAGAAAAGTCGAGAAGCAAGCAGTGTCCACAGTCCACATGTGAGGACCGAGCGCACCCTAGGGAACACAGGGCACGGGGGAAATGCAAACCCTACTCACAGTCACCGGCAGAGAGAGAGAGAGAGAGGGTCTTACCCAGCGAGGATACAAGAGCAAAATTCTCCAGCATCACATGGAGGTACAGGCGTCTCTGAGCCGCGTTGAGGAGGCTCCATTCTGTCCTGGAGAAATACACGGCCACATCCTCAAAGGTCACCCTAACCTGTCAAATTAATACAAATGAATCCGGGATAGTCTGTCTCTGACCCCGCAATCCTACTCTGTTCAAAACTTCCCCACATTCAACCTGTGTCCAGTTCAGAGTGGACAACCCCTCTGAGTCCCAGTCAAGACGCGACTCCGATTCAGACTCTTGAATGCACACACAGGGAGGACCCCAGCTTCCCGCGTCCTCCCGGCTCAGGTGCCTCTGCACCTGTTCACAGGGCAGCCCCTCCGCGGGTCACCCTTCCATAACCCGCCAGACCCTCGCTGTCCCCGACGCCCCGCACCCGGGCTGCACGGCTCCGTGGTGTGAGGGGGAGGGACCGGGGGACACCACTCACCTCAGCCGGGTGCTTCCACGTGGCCGCCGCCATCGGACTCTGGGTGGAGAGGGGCACGAGCAGCAGGCAAGGCGGGTGTCCCTGGGATTGCGAGCTCCTCTCTCCGCCCTGGCGTCTCGCTCCCGGGCAGCATCACCTGGCATCACACATGCCGTGGTGACTATTACTTCCCCATCTGCTCCATCGGATTTTGAGATTCACGATCCAGACTTACGTATGACAGACACCTGAAGAAGAGGAAATGCCCGCCACTGCTGACCCGAGTCCCGCCCCTATCGAGTGTCCAAACGGAAATGCCTTTACTGAGTGTTTATTGGCTCATGGTCCCGGTATTCTCGTCTGCCTTCTGGGAAATGTAGTTCTTACACTCCAAGACTGGGATGCTGTATTTCCCCCCTGACTCCAGGAGTAGATATATGGAACCCAAGAATATTCTCTGAATTTTATATGCGCTGTTTCGCCCCTCAACGGGCATCATTCCTGGGCGAGGTACTCTCTTTTTTAAGCTGTTTTCCATATCTTTCTTAAGGATCTGCACCACTTTCTGATCTTCAGGCATCCTGACTCTTGATTCAGGACATCTGGCATGTGCCTCCTTCAAGCAGAAGGTGATTGCGGGAGGTTACGCCTGTCCCTAACGCTAATTATCCCGCCTCAGGTGGACCCACTATGCAAAGTTAACATAATAAACCATGCACTAAAACTGAAGCGCATCTGTGTCTGATGCAGCCAGAAGTCTTAGCTCTGCCTGAGCAGCTGTGTGACCAGAGTCCACACTGATATGATCGGGTACCATAGGGGTCTTCAGAAAAGGGGCAGAAAGACCTTAACCCCTTGGCTTCGTCTTAGCCTGAGTCCTCAGTCTTTCTGTAAAAGTCTCCTATCCCTTGGCTGCTTCGCTCTCCGTGCCTAACTCAGCCTGGGAAGTATGCCAGAGGCAGTTGCGACTTTGTACTTGACCAGACGGCTCCCGGGGCGAATCTGGCCAGAGAAAACATTTACGTTGTTTCCTTTGAGGTTTGCTCTGCCCTGTTGGTATGAACCACACACTTGAGCTAAAGCCAGCCCTGACCACAGACAATCCCTGTGGTTTTCCAACTATGATCTGTAAATGATGTCAGTAGCATTTTGAACATTGGTTGATGAGCTTTATGTGCGTACTATGTATGTCTGTGTGAGCTCAACTCAATAAAAACGCAGGGAAGAAGGTGTTCAAGACATTTCCCCTTTGAAGGACTGGTCAATTTTCCTCCCCAAGCAAATCCTGCACTGGGCATTTTTATTCTCATCCGCAACGACCTGAGACAGTTTTGCAGGTTGAGTGCCCCGTGCAGAAATCTATTTATTTGTAGTTTAAATATTGATTAAGAAAAATTAATTATTTTGAAAAATTAGGAGAATTGAATTCTGATAAAGTTATTGGTATTTCTGTTAGTGTGAAAATTGGATTGTAATTATAATGACAGAGAATTTGTGAGTTAATGATTAGTATGACATTTCAATGTGATAATATAACAAGGAATACTGGGGTCCCCAAAACAGGAAAACCTCCACTAACATGGCTGAGGGAAGGGGAAGTGGATCAGAGCCATGGACAGTACTTGCATATCTAAAAAAATTGGCAAGTGATTTAGCTGTGCCTGGTGCACTCTAAATCAGGAATGTGAGTGTGACCCTAACTCAGCATGCAGCTGGAGGGTCTTGCTGTTTCTTCTTCGAGGCAGATCCAACCTCCATGGGCCCTGTCTGCCAGGATGAACAAATGGCTGACAAGAAAGGCAGGAGATACAGGGAAGGGAAGGTGTAACCCTTTGTGGGAGGAGTCAGCAATGGGGTGAAGGAAGAAGATCCATGCCAGGATTTAAACCCAAGTGTGGGGCAGCCGTTGTACTCTTGACCATGCCTCTTGGGAATAAGCCTCTTGAGCGTGTAGCAGCTGAGAAGGGGGGTCTTGGCTACACGATTTGAAAGGATGCAAAAGGACCCCTGCCAGCCTGCCATGAGGAAGTGCCATGTGGTTTTGGAATAAGAGCAGGAGCCTAGCTGGACAAGTGGAAGAAGCTGGAATACAGACAGGAATCCACCCAGCTAAGCTACAGACTTCTCTTCCTGAGAGACAGTACCCCTGACTGGCCTGCTTTGGCAAGAGGAGGCAGGACTGCGTGTTTGTGGCTGTTTTTTCTTTTGTTTGTTTGTTTCTAAAGGGAGTGGGATTGAATGACAGAATTCTGCCATTATTCTAAACCTGTATAACTTTTATTTATTTTTTTAAAGATTTTATTCATTTTATTATTTAGAGAGACAGGAAGGGAAGGAGAAAGAGAAGGAGAGAAACATCAGTGTGTGTTGCCCCTCACATGCCCCCAGCTGGGGACCTGGACTGCAACCCAGGCATGTGCCCTGACCAGGAATTGAACCAGCGACCCTTTGGTTTGCAGCCCATAATCAATCCACTGAGCCACACCAGCCAGGGCTAAACATGTATAACTTTTAAATACATAGTTCCTTTCCTTTCCAGAAGACTCTGACTTTGGGAGTCACAGGTTACTTCAGCCTTGAGCAATAGAACGCAGAGGAACAGAACCCACAGTGGCTCTGTTACAATACAATTAGACACATATTCAGGAATTATATTTAGATAAATGAAGAAGTACATATTTATAATGAAAGCTGACTCACGTTTAGGTGAGAATTCTTTTACATCACATGAAGGTAGCTCAGTTGGTGAGAGGATCTATCCGACACACAAAGTTGTGGGTTCAATACCCAGTCAGGCCATAGGTAGGAATCAACCAATGAATGCATAAATCAGTGGGATAACAGATCAACATTTCTCTCTCCCTCTCTCCTTTCCTCTCCATAAAATACATAACATACTGATGTTTCTTTCCCTTTCTTTCTCCCTCCCTTCCACTCTCTCTAAAAATAAATAAAATCTTAAAATTTTTTTAAAATACAGTAATTTTGTAAGAAGCATTTTCCTATTTAAAAATTTCATTCACTTTTTTCCTGTTTCTCAGATTGCAGTAGGTGTCCAAGTCTGGGTCTCAAATCATCACTCACTATCCACACTGCCTGAGGTGGTTGCAGGTTTTAGAAGATTGAAAGCTTATGACACCCTGGATCCAAGAAAACTCCTCAGGTTGGGTGGGGTCCCTTAGGCAATTTTCAGTGACTTTCAGAATATGCACTACCAGCCATTCAGCAAAGAAGATCTCAGCTATCAAAGGATGCAGGCTGGATGGCTGCCCCATACCAAGATAGAAAGATAGAAGGGATATGCATTCATCCCCTCTCACTTTTGCGGTGCTCAGTATGCTTCTGTCCACAAGGAGGATGAAACTGTTTTGAGCTGGTTCTGACATAGAGTGTGCAGAGAAGAGAGCCTACCAGCTGAATCGGATGATATTTTCACAGCAGAACCTAAGCCAAGACAAAGATCCAAAAGACAGAGAGCAGGTCAACTTGCAGACACTGCCTAAAAGCACCAAGGAAATGCACATTTCGGTTGAAAAAAATCCAGAAACAATTTAGATAAGAAAAAATGGACCCAAACTTAACAGAAACCATGAGACTCTGAAGTTTATTGAAACGGGGAGCTGAAAGAATAATGGACTTACCTCCATTAATGAGAATGCTCTACTTGGAAGTGTCTGGGCCACAAGACATCGAGTGATGTGCGACCCTAGAATACTATGATACAACCTTTCACAGAATCCCCATGAAAAGCAATAAGCCAACAAGCCACAGGGGAGCCTCAGGAACATTTTCCACATAGTCACCACCACAGACAACCCTGTTATCTAAAAGCTCGTGAACATCTAGGGCAATGTTGTGGCCATCAACACAAATCGGCCACACTGATGAGCTGTACCCACTCCCTTATTCCTGGGACATTATCATCCAGAGAGTCGGGCCCAAGCTCGTCTTTGACAGGAGGGACAATTCTGGTGAGGAACTCCTGACAGTGAGTGGGAGAGCCAACTATCCTCTGTTGTTGAAGGTAGCTCAATCAATTTACACAAAACAACCTGGCCATGAAGTCAACCTACTGAACCATAGCTACCCTTAGACTCAGGTGAGCCTCTGGAGGAGATGAGATAATTAGTAAACAATTATCTGAGAAATGAAACACGATGTCATGGCTTTCCTTCAATTCTAAATTTCTCAGCTCACAACTTACTATATCTGTCTGACCTCTCTATTTTTCCTCAAGTTCTCATGAATGAAAAGGACCAAATCTTCCAAAGAAGAAAGAATTTCAGGGTAGCCACATTTCCAACAGGGACAGAGCTCAAGTTAATTCTCCCACCCCTTAGGACTCAGTGACCTTTATATACCACCTGTGGATACTTACATGTTCTCAGGACTAGCAGGGCCTTTTTTCTTCTAAATATTAAACTATCATTTCACAACTCCATTAATCAATATTATTACCTTTCTGTATTTTGCTTATTCCATGACATTTTTGCAGAAATAATCTGCAGTCCCCCTGTAGAAACTGTCGCTTCATTTACATGTAAAATGATCATCATTTCCTTGCAAGGAAGAAAAATCCCCAAATCCAAAACTTTCATGTCACATTCAGATGCCTACTTTTAAAACCTTCATGAATCCCAACATTGCAGTCATCCTGGCAGCAAATTTAAATTTGGTACGTAACCATGATCTCCAGCTACATGTCATATCATAAATGTCATATTCATAAAAGTTCATAATAGACAGTATCCCAGAAAATTCAGGCAGATATTTCATGTGAAAAAACAATGGTTTTCGGTAGTTACAAAACACATGCTGACAGAGAGGCAGAGGGCTATATTCTGAGGGTCTATGAGCCACGGTGACACCTCATCCAACACCATCCTTAGGTCTGCCTAGCACCTCCTCTCTCTCCAGGTTCCCCTACAAAATGGAGTATTCTTGCTCAAATAACAGAGAACACAATGAACCTTCGATGTTCCATCTAAATATTTTGCAAGAGAAAATCAGATAGTTACCTACAGGGGCGTTCCCATGAGACTGTCAGCTGACTTCTGAAGAGAAACTTTGCAGGCTAGCAGAGCCTGGTGAGAAATATTCACATTCATGAAAAGCAGGGACCTACAGCTAAGACTGCTCTACCCAGCTAAGCTACCATTTAGAATGAGAAGGGCAGATAAAGATCTTCCCAGAGAAGAAAAAACTAAAGTTCATCATCACCAAATCGTTTCTGTATGAAATGTTAAGGGACTTCTTTACGAAAAAGATCAGAACTAGGAACAATAAAATGGCAATAAATACATTTCTATCAACAATTGACTCTGGTAAAAAACAAACTAAGCAAACAAGAACAGACAGAATCATGGGTACTGTTTTGATGATTGCCAGATGGGAGGGGTGTGTGTCGGAAAATACATGACGATGTGAGGGGATTAAGTACAAAATAGGCAGTTACAGAGTAGCCATGGGAATGTAAAGTACATTATAGGATATGGAGTAGCCAAAGAACATACATGCATGACCCATGAACATGAATAACGGTGGGGAGATTTCCTGAGGGAGTAGGGTGTGCTGCATGGAGGGGGGCAAAGGAGGAAAAATTGGGACAACTGTAATAGCATAATCAATAAAATATAATTAAAAATAAGAAAATAAGCAGCCCTGGCTGGTGTGGCTCATCGGATTGAGTGCCTACC
>VMDR010009618.1:0-15762 GCA_007922815.1 Macrotus californicus
GGGGCTTTTGCTTGCTTACTGTTTATGTTGCTATTAGCTCACAATATTTTGACTTGTAAAAAAAAAAGGCCAGGTCTCCCCGAAAGGCAGCCTCTTCCATGAAGCCTTTCCTTGTGTCTTCCTGCTCAGGATGAAAACTCTCCCTCTGAATCCTCACAATTGTATTGCCCGTCTTACAGAGTTTTAAGGTCGTGGTGCTCAGACCTCAAACATCCTTTTTCCATGTTGTGCCCCAGACCCCAGACTCCATGATAAAAGACAACCAGGTAGGCGATGATGTTCCACTCTACAGACCAGGCCAGAGTGGCACATGTAGGCAGAAATAGGTGCAGAATGGAAAACTATGGTTTTCTGATTCCAAATTCCAAATTCTTTTATTCTCCATCTATGAAAACAACGGTTTTTTAAATGTCCTAGTCTGGGTCCCAGCACTGTGATCCCCAAACCAGCTTCCCTCCAAACACGTCTGCACAGCTCCCCTGGCTTGGATCGGCTGCTCCAGATGGGAGTCACCCTGTGACAGGCCCTCCCAAGCCTGAGCCAACTTCGATGAGCTGCACCCACCTCTGTGTCCCCTGAGTCAGGGCATGCACTGGGTTGGTGGCTCCAGCCACAGCTGGTGTAAACTGGTTTATCCTGATCCAATTCCTTTGCTCTTTTTTCAGATTCTTAATGAAGACATCAGTGGAAACTCAGAAGAAGAGAGAAGTAAGCCTAATAAAACCTCAAGTAAGTCCTGTAGTAAAGCCATTATTTCAGCTTCAGGGACAATATTGAATAAATTCCCTGTGCTAAGAAAGTAATAAACTGATTGTCTCTGACTTGGCGTCTGGAAGTCAGGGGACTGTCATCTTGGTCCAAGATTCAGTTTATATGAAATCCAGTTTTTCTTGTGGAATACTGAAGTTTTCTGTATGACCTGCTTAATCAACTGCAAAATTCTCAGTGTATTCTGACTCTCACTTATCACTTGCCAAATCACTTGAACTACCATGGAAAATGTTGGAAGGTTTAGAAGACTAAGATGAGCTAGTAAGGAATTTCTTAACTCTCACGGTGCCTCCAGCTTCAGGAATTAGGGGCTTGAAATCTTTAAAAGCAAGAGGTTTCTGTTCAAAATTTTCCCTTCAGTTTTCCAACTAGTGGCTTCTCACAGGTCAGAAATTCTTCCTACAGCCTGGATTCACCTTCGGGTCACAGAAAGTTTGCCCTGTGAGGAACTACAAGGATGGGCCTGACCGAGCTCCTGTGAGACAGAAGGATGGCAAAAGGGAAGACGGGATGGGTTGGGGTTGCTGTTACCGTTTGGGGCTGGCCCCACCCGTAGCTGGAGGTACCATTGATGATGGGCTGGGGGGTGGGGGTCGATGATTTCAGGGTCGGGCACGTTCAAATCACACTGAAGGGGAGTTGTGTGCGGGCTGGATTGGACTCATCTTACCAGTTCGGTGGTTGGCTCTTTGGGCTGCTTTAGTAGCCTCCGGCCTGTTTGGTACAGTGCTGTGAAAGACATTGTTCGTCCGGTGGCCGTGGGTCGGTAAAACGCCCTCATCTCAGCTCATCAGAGCTCAGTGACTATTTCATTGTTCACCCGTGTCCTGCAGACACGCAGATGGGAGGCACCATGACCTAGGAGACAGACTGTCGCTGCTTGAGGCCTCTCAGTCACCCAAGTCTTCACAGAGCTGAAGTGTGGTGGGTAGCAACGCTGCCTTCTGATGTTTTGCTAAATTACAAAGAGGCCACTTTTGCAGAACTTAAAACAGAGCCCTTCCTTTCTGGGCAAATTATAGGCAGTACCTGAATTACAGGCTCTATCTTTTCAAATAACAAACTCAAGGGAAAAAATTGCTCCCATTCACACCCTGCTACATCCCTTCCAGGGTCCTGGGCCCAGCCAATGGAAAGGCTGTGAGTTTGAGAGAAGACCTGGGTATGGGAGCCCAAAGGAGGTGAGGCTCAGAAGACTAAGTGTCCCGGGCCAGTCCTCCAGTGGGCTCCTGTCCCTTGCCGTCACCCTTAGAATATAAACGCAACTCCACCCTGTGACCTGCATGGTCCCTATCCCCTGGCCTCTCTGACCTCGTCCCCCAAACTGCCATCGCTTGCTGTCTTCCAGCCATACTGACCTTCTTTCTCGGACACATCAAGACCTTTGCACTCGCTGTTCTTGCTGCTGCCTGGGGAGGCTCTTCACCCTGCGCTCCTTCTTGGCATTCCTATCCCTGCTCAAAGGAGCCTGTTTCCTTTCCCAGTTGGAACTCGTCATTGTTCCTCATTGAATTGTCTCTCGAGTTGTTGGTATGTTTTCTTGTTGATGGCCTCTCTTTCCCAGAGAACGGACAATTAATGAGAAGAAGCCATTGGTGTTTTCATAGAAGCGAGGGCAGTGACTGGCGCACGGGCACTCGCTGCCTATTTGTCAAATGTGAAAAAATGAATGAGAGAAAGGGAACGGGGTGGGGTCTGTCCTGCGATCAGAGCGGACTTAGACCTCAGTCCCCAACTGTGTCTTTTCAGCCAATCCCGGAAGGTGGACCATGGGGGGCCTGGGGTATTGAGTGTTTGCCCAGGTGATGGCTGTTCCGCACCGTGTTTTCCATTCAGCTCCTGTTCTCACCGTTCATCTTCCTCTCTGGGACCCCCGGGAAGAGGGTTGAGGGGATGCTCAAGGCACCAAAACCTCAGTGGCATTCTTGAAGAAACCATGCCACATGACCATGCCACAAGGGATGTGAGGACACATGGGAGGAGTGCCAGGGGCCGGGGGTGGGTGTGGAAGAAGGTTGCCCAGAGACTAAGTTCATCTAGTTCTAAGTTTTCCCAGCACTGGCCCTGTGCTAACAAAGAGGGACACACATCCCTACTCTCCTCACCACTGAGCCACTAAAGCCACTTCTGGGCTGCAGCACTCTGGCCACTTCCACTGTCACTAGAGTCCATCTAGATCACATGTTTAATCACTTTTTGGAAGCTTCCTGGGAACTTAATCACCACGTGTAACATTGCATGGAGAAAAATGAATTTCCAGTTCCAAACAGCCAGATCAGACTCTCTGATTTAATCTTCCATAGACTTGTCAAAAATATATTGCTATTTTTCCAATTTCATCGGAATATTGCGTAGTGAGCTGGCTGGCATGTTCAAGGTCAGAGCCATGATCAAAAGCAACTGCCTGGCGTTAGGAAAGCTCTCTGGCTCACCCGGTTTCTTCTCCAGGACTGTCTTCTAACTCACTCATTCACGTCCACTGAGCCCCGTACTTAACCTCGACATGGCTGCTTGGCTGTCTCTGAAGTAGCCAGTGCCGTCAGGGCTTTTCTTGGTGAAAGGGTAGTTTCCCGAAAGATTATTTGCCGTTTTTCCTTTGCAATCCCAGCACCGCAGCTACAGGAGCTCTGTGTTCCACGGAGTGAACATCACAGAAGAGCCATTTCACTCCATCATCTCCTTCCAATTTTCCCGCCGCTGGCGGGTCAGTGAGAGGGTAACAGAATGTGTCAGGACTAACTTTGAGGCTTTGGGCAAGTTGCTAACTAAGCCGCCTCTGAGTCTCCAAGCCCAATTGTAAATAGGGCAGGGGGAAACAGTACCCACCCCCCTGAGCATTACTGACAAAATTTATACTACTTAAGTAGTATAAATCACCCAGCACAGTACCTAGCTGTGACAGGCGCTCAATACATCTTAATTTCCTTTCTGAGTGGCCTCTCCCCATCAAAAGACTCAGGGGCACTAGATAAGTAGGCTTGGCCATCTTTGAGCTTCAGGGCCAAACACACAAAAACATAGAGAGACTAATACCTGGTCCCTTTGCTAACCCAGAAACCTTCTTTGTTACCTCCCTGACATATTTTTTGGCACTCCTCTGGGTTCATAGGGGTAGAATCACACTTCACAGTTACATTATAGAAGTCAATATCACATGGGGAATGATCTTTCTAAGGAAGCACTATGCTTGCTACTCAGAAAACCGTATTTCAGCCCGGAAGCCCTGTTGTTTTGGTAAATGTCCCTTCAAAGGCAAACTCATTGAGAAGGGGAGTCACTGGGGATGACTGTAGGACCATCCCAACTGAGACCAGCATCTGGGTTGTTATGACACTTGGCGAATTGCTACTGACGCACTCAGTTTTGCAACAACAAGATTTGCAGGAGCATAACCACATGGCTCCCCTGGGGACGCTGCCGGTGTGCTCCACAGATGGTTATGTACAAAATAAACAATAGCTAACTGTGAATTATGCACTTGTAATTCCACCAAGGGGGTTCTGGTGATGTCATAAACCACGTGAGCAAAGATCATGTCATGAAAGGATCCCAGGTGGACCTGGAGGCCTGAACTCAGCTGTGGACTCCGCTGCAGACGTGGCTCCAGCAAAGCTTCTCCCTCGGCCTTGGCCCCTTCTCATGTCAGCACAGGCCCTTCTTTCTTGTTCGCCCCCTCTGGGCTTGCCAAAATCCCCCTAACCCTGCTTTCTTAAGTGGGGTTCCTTTTGAATCATTTAAAGGTCTGTATTTAAGAGGCAAGCCCAGCCCCAGCCCCTTGCACTCTTGGGACAGCAATCTAGGAATTGCATATACTTCATTCGGAAAAACAAAGCCTGATATTTAATAGAAAATCCATTTAGCACAAAACCCCTGGAACATACCTTAAAAGGAGATATTTGCAATGGAACTTCAGCATGTGCCAAGCCTAGTACCCCAACTTGTAGGATAAATGTGTCTTGAAGCAGGGCCAACATGGAAATGTTAGGTTGAAATTCAAATACAGCCGCCCCCCCAGTCAGTGTCTGAAAAGGGGGGAAATTAAAACTTGGCTTTTTCAGACCACACGGAAGGTAAATCAACAAAACTGCATAAATATTAGGAAAGCTGCCTTATCAGCCATCAGAAAGTAAGGAAGGACTTTGTAAGAAAGGAACATACAAAATACTGGACTCCAGCTTCCTAAATGTGGCAGACTTTCATCAGAAAACTTACTGAAAACTCAAGTTAAATTGCAAATATTCGTGCCTGTGTGATGGGTCGCCCCTACTTTGACACGTGCTTTTTCTCCCAAGAATAAGAGCTGAGGTTGTGACTGCCTAAAATTAGGCGTAAGATTTTTACAGCTCCCAATAACTGCCTCAATCCTTTTCTCTTTGTTTTATGTGGAAAACTGAAAACAGGGCCCAGCACCTAGTTAAGGGCTTTCTGCAGGGTCTGGTTCTGTCTCCCACGTGTGTGTGCACGCATTCGTTTATCCAATAACCGCCTCTTGAGCCGTCCGCGACATAAATAGCACCGTGATAAGCACTCTGAAGTATCACATATCTGCCTCTCTGCCCTGGTCTTCAAAACTTTATGCATCTGGTTGAAAAGACGAACGCTTGTGGGGGCGTTAACGATGGACCACACGAGGTGCTGCAGAGGGCACGAGGAGATGCATCCCTCCACACCAATTACCAAGTGGGAACGTGGTCTGTGTGAACGTTTGCCGACTTTTCAGTATATAAAAGTCGCCTGAGATATTCAACATGCACGGGGGTTTGGGAGATTCCAGTTCACTGGGTGTGGGTGGGGCCCTGGAATCTGCATTTGAAGACACTTCAGTTCATTCTGATTCAGGAAAGCTAGGCATCACAGTTTAAGACACACAAGATTAGATTGTAAGCACATTAGAGAGTCAGCTTATCTGTCATTTTTTTATCCCTTTTTTCCCAATCGTTAAAAATGAACCAGATGTGGGAGAGACAGAGGAGACAGAAATGAAGAGAATAAGGACCATGGTTGAGTTTTCCTCGATGAGGAAAGGTCTCCATGGTCTGTAAAGAAGAGTAACCCGGAGTTATCTCTACCTCCGCCTCAGAGACTCTACAGTGGCCTAAAGCGCACACAACAGTTTTAGCACACGTACACTTTTCCATTCGTTGAGAACTCATCTTCCCCACAGGGCTGTGCTCCTCATCTCTGACCAACATCCATGGATCGTGTTTTAGACAGGCCCTGACTCCTCTCTCTTGCATAAGGCACATAGACCATAGTAAACTGCTTCTCTAGACACGAGCGCACGTGATGGTGCAATAAACTGGTGTCTACACACCCCACCCACATGATCCCTTTTCTTCACATGCACCACAAGTGTTAGCCATGCTGCCCTATTGCTGAAGAATGCCAGGGAGATTTAAATGTGAATTGCTTGGCAAAAAATGATAATAATAATGACAAAGAGTCCTGGAAGCTTCATGATATACAAATGCAGTCTGTACGTCTCCCAGGTTTATCAGATTTCAAAGCAATACATAACAAAGTGGGTCACATGTCCAACTCAGGACAGAATGTTTATCTTACTCAACTGGTTAGGAAATCTAAGTTGGCGAAACAATGGTGACTTTCTGTGTAGTCACAGTTCACATGGTGAAGTTTTTTATATATAAAAATTAAGTAAAACATGCAGAAATCCCCGAGGGGTAGTACGACAGTGCTGTGTTAGAGACATTCTGCTGCAGAGGAAATTGAATGGGGTTGGTCTCCCGGAGACTGCTGACCATTGTGTCAGGGGTACGATAAGAAGTCCCAACACCTGGTGGTCTAAGCACAGGCCATGTCTTCTCTATTCAGCTCCGTGACTCACTTGGGGGAGGCCAGTTGTCTTAGTCACTGTCAAGTCTGTGGCGATGGATGAAGTGGAAATAGGGAAGGTGGGTGCCATCTCAAAGGTTAAATAGATTTGCCTCACTTGCCTTTCATGCTAAGGAGGGGGAGGGTGACCTGAGAGAGGTGGTCACAGCTAGGAACCTCTGGACCAGACTCCCGGCTCTGCCAGGCACTGAGGTGTGGCCGTATGAGTGTCAATGACCATCACGGGGCATGAGTTTCTAACTGGATGTCTGCTTGGGCATTCAGTGAGAGGCATGCTACAAAGGTGATTTCTGGAGTTGGGGAACAGTCCCAGTTTTCATGACGTTACACAGCATTAAACATTGGTTGGGAAGCCACATTGAATATGTATCTGAGCCTGGAACAAGTGGTCCTTGTCAGAGACGTTGTGGCAGTGGGGGCGGGCCAAGGGTGCATCTGTCTGAGCGCAGTCGGTGGGGAGGAAAGCAGGGTTCTGAGGCCTTCGTTTGTGTTGTGTCATTATTCCAAACAACAGAGTTGCCTGAGGTCAACCAGCAAGTACAGCAGTCCCCCTTTATCCACGGGGGGTGTGTTCCAAGACCCCCAGTGGGTGCCTGAAGCCATATGTACTACTGGACCTTATATAAACTCTGTTTTTCTCTACCTACACATACCTTTTCACTTCAAGGAAGCACTTTCCAGCTTCTCTTTGGCATGTCTGAATCGCCAGCATCACTGTTCTTGTACTTTGGGGCCATTATTAAGTGAAACCAGGGTGACCTGCACACAAGCACTGTGATATGCAGGCAGTGGGCCAGATCACCTGGACAGCTGCTAGGAGACTAACAGTAACATCAACACTGGGGACGCCGGACAAAGGGATAATTCACGTCGCAGGGCATAGGGCAGGGCCCGTGAGATTTCGTCCTGGTACTCAGCGTGGCATGTGATATAAAAGGCACTAACTTATTTATTTCTGGGATTTTCCATTTAACATTTTCAGACTGCAGTTGAGCACGGTGAACTGAGATTAAAATTGCATCTGCAGATAAGGCAGTCCACTTTATATTATGTAAATGTAACTGAACATAGAACTCTCTGAATAGAAAATGAAATGCTGTGAAACTCCTAATATCCTTAACTCTAAACTAAAGAGTCTTGCTTTTGGAGGGCTAGGCATCGTGGATTGAAATGTATTCTTAGATTTGGAGCTTTATATGAAAACTTAGGAAAGTCTTCATTTGGTTCCTTATACGATGTACCCAAATTCTGCCCTTTATTTCTCAAAGATTTTCACCAATGTGAAAATTTTCGGCTCCCTGTGTTCCCGCGCTGGGCAGAGCAGCGGCATGGCCACTCTACACGGGAGAGTGCAGGCCAGAGGAAGTGAAAGACTGTGTGGCGAGGCTGGCCGTGTGCTGTGAAGCGGCAGGCTGGGCTCCCCCTCCTTAACTGAGTATGGTTTCGCTGGCCCATAGGCATCTCAGAGAACTGGGCTGACAGCAAAGACCGTGGCAACAGTCAGGAAAGTTAAAATGGGCTCAGGGAAGAAAGATTCAAGTCCCCTAATAGTTGCTCCATATAATTTTCCAAGCCACAGTGTTCTTATCTATAAAGTGAAAATAATCATTCTCCATTCCTGCTGACCTCTTAGAATTGGCTCCTTAAAACACAATGCCATTGGCAGGTGTCCTCAGAGTTTGCGAAGCAGTTTCATATTTAATCTCACTTTGTCGTTTGTATTATCATTTATTAATCCTCTAAGACAAAGTAATACAGCCATTTATACAAAAAAAAATCAGGGAAAAGAATGAAATTAATTCAGCAAAAATGATTGTAGTTTAAGGCCTACCCAAACACCGCTGCAATTTCCTGGCTCTTCAAGGTAGCCCTGAATCTCCAAACCAAAAAAAAAAATACAGACAACACATTCTCAACACCCTGGGAAAGAAGAAGGTTGGAATAAAGAAAAAAGAAAAAAGATATAAATTTAAATAGCATTTCCATATATTCTGGGTAAAAATGACCACACCCGGAAAAATCTCCCTCCCCAGAGAAGCTGAGAACAGGCACTAACAGGCCAATGTGCAGTGAGGTTAGTCCATTTCTCTTGTCAGAAGGGAGCCAGCCTTTGAAATATGTGTAGCAAAACTGCCGATTTCAGGTTTCGTTATTAATGAACTAAATTACGTTTTATTTCTCAAATGTGTTGAGGATTCACCCTGTGGTCTTTCCTTGAACTTGAACTTGAGGATTAGAGGTGCTGAACGGCACATCTGGCTGTAAGCAGGGAGCTGGCTGGGCGGTTCTCCTTTCTTCCCTTAGAAACAGGCGGTGTGGGGACGGACCGGCAGGAACTGTGATCGGGCAAGGGTGGTTTTGAATCCTCAAAAATGATGATTACTTTCTCTGTTCCCCCTTGCTCATGAGCAGGAGAAAGAGGCATTATTACGATATACCTAATTCATCATTTAAAATTTTTTTTCTACACGATTTCCTATCACTTGTTAATACTTTTTTCCAAAGAAAATATTTGCATTCATCAGGCAAATGTTTTAACCTCAGCTTGCCAGAGAATGATTTTTAAATAGACTTCATAATAACAATGTATATCTTCTCTGTAATTATTGTGCTACCTAAGGGCTGGGTGCTACAGACTTTTGTCTCCGGATAAATGCACTGTTTTTGATTTTGATAAGTGCCCCTTCCTCTGTGAAAACACACTTCTGTGCCCTGGACTCTGTCACTGTCCCACCTGATCATCATTCTCCCGGGAACAGAGAAAAACGTGCGGTTAAATGTTTGAATGTTTTCTTAATTTGGGGGAAACACCACTTCTGAAAATGGGATTGAAAATTCCCCCATTGATTAAAGAAAAACCAGTAATCAACAATGTTAATACAAAAAAAATTGGTGAAAATCAAGAGGAAATATTTTAGCACCAAACTATTAGCTGTGTCCACCACAGTTGAAATATAGACGGCTTTACTTCCCTATTTAAACTTTTCCATGTAAAATAACACACATATTCCTAAAATGATCAGTATTACACTTTGAAATCACTTTTATATTCAAAAAATTACTTCAAGCTGGAGCGTTTAAGAGCGGCACAACCAGGTTAGACCCGAAAGTCGTCTGCTTGCTTCCCGCGGCTCTGCTACTTACACTGTGGAGCAGCCCTCCCCGATACAAGTCTCTAACCTTAAATTCTGAAGACAAATTAATAACCACAAGTATTTAGAAAATACCTAAGCAATCCTTGTCGAGATGTTGACTATTCCTACAGAAAACACTGAGAAAAGGACTTACTTGGTCTGAGATGAAGCAGTGAAGGGAGGTGTCCCACCTAGGGGCGTTTGGGGTAAGTTTGCGAAAGGGGCAGGGAGCAAGGGCATTTCAGATCAGAAGTCAGACAAGCAGAAAGGAGACTACAGACCCCCGCCTCCCCAAACATGCTGGGGAAATAGTGGGGTCTGCAGTGTGTGTGACAGGCAGGTACTGGGGCAGGGATAATAAAGGGTGATAAGAAAAAATAACAGGACAAACAATTTGGCTTTGATGTAGAAAAAAACTGAAAAGCAACTATTAGTTCTAAAGAAGGGGAAAGCCATGGATTTTTTTTTAAGTGAGTTTGTGGAAGAACACACTGGCCTTCTTCATTCGTTCATTCTGCAAATACTCTTCCACCCTGCTCCTTACCGGCACTCAGAGGAGGGCGGGCATGGGTGCAGAGAGACCCAGCTAGTGAGGAGGCTGGGACAGCAGTGCAGGTGCGCTACGGTGGAGGAGTAAAAAGGAAGTGGATTCGAGTGATTGCAGAAAGTGAACGTAGGGGTCAGGGGGTGGATTGGACAGCAGCGTGGAGGAAGGAGCCAAGGGTGAAATGTGAGTTTAACGCCCACGTGTTGCTGTGCAGGAAAACAGGAAAAGCTATGGAGGATCAGGCTGGGGAAAGGGAGCTCCTTCGTGGCACATTTTCTCGTTTTTGATGTCAAAGCACTTTTACGATGTTCAAATGGAAATGTCACGTGGGTAGGTAGCTGCATATCTGAGCCTGCAATTCTAAGAGGATCTTGAAGCTATGCCCTGGCAGCCTCACTATGGAGATGGTGAATGAAATGGGTGGCCTAGAGAAGATGTCCAAGGCAAGGGGTATAAAGTGGGAAGGGGAGGGGAGAGGCCTGGAACTCAAGCCAGCTGGGAAAGGGGGTCCACAGAAGAGAGGAGCTCATTCTGTCACTAGGTGAGCAGGGACTGAGCACAGACAAAGGTTGGCTGTGGTCCCAGCGGGATGTGACTGCTGTAACCCAGACCAGGATTCAGGGAAATAGCCCTGGTAAAAACAGAGAGAAGAGTCACAGCGCAGTTATTTGATGTCCCTTCCAGGCTGGATTCATGGTGATTTTTGTCAGAGCCCAGGTATAAAGATTGGAATGTTCAACTTCATAGATTTATGAGTTACCTGGAAGACAAATAGAATGACAACGAGGTCCCCAAACCTCTATTCCCAAGAAGTCACTCCAGGCTCTGATAAAATGGATTGTCAGAGAGGGAAGTACATAAAAAGATGGTACCCGACATGTCATTGGGCTCAACAACCCTCTCCTCTTTGGAGGGCCCTGCAGAACATTATCAGGGGGCTTCTGTGGCCTCCAGGTACCTATCTCTCTGCAACACAGAGGTCTTGGACAGCCAAGATGGGGCACAGGGAATGCAAAGAAGAAAAGGACCAGAAGCTGGGACACTGAGTCCCCTACCATTTACCGTGCCCAAGCCAATTCTACCAAGCCCTTTGCAGACTAGCATGAATTTGTGTGGACAAACACAATGGAAACTTGAGAAAATGTGGTTCTCTCTTGCTATCAGAAGTGCTGGCTAGCCTTTCATGTCGCCCATAGTCAAGCTGATTAAACTTAGCATATCCTGGCTCAAATTTGGATTGACTTGGGCCCCTTAGCCTTGAAGCTGTATATCTGAATCCCCTTTGAAAAGATTTGGCCTCCCCATGTATATTTAGAGTACTGGGAGAGTGCCAATCTGTTTTTATGCTTATTTATAACTACACCACCTTCCAGCACTGTGAGGGACTTTAAAATATAATGACATGACTAATGATGAGAAATTAAGTGAATGGGGTGAATGTTTTCACTCCCAGACAAATGTTTGTGGGAAGGCAATTTCCTGGCCTTGCGCTTCTGTTTTTAGTGAGCACCCAAGTTCAGATTATCTTGGAAGGTAGGTATTATCCACCACCTACACCAAGAAGACACAATTTTCACTCTGCTACTGTGCTGCTCCCAGAAATGCCTTGTCTTGCTGACCTCCAGTGTCAAGGAGTGGTAAGGAGAGAAGTAGAAAATTCCAAGATTTACAGAGGAGGGTTAAGAATTTACCCTCATATGTCCTTTGAGGCTTTTGAAACTCTTTCTCCAAAAGGGAGGATCAGTGAAGGCCTGGAGTCAGATTTGGGGTTTGGAACTAGCTTTGGGTACCCAAGTTGCCGGCACACCCAAGACTTGGGGCAGTTATTGTTCCTCCTTTGGGGAAAAGGGGGTTACCCTAATGCCAGGGCTTATCTCTAGGGGCTGGAGCGGGGCTGGTATTCCATTTGAGACTGCAGGGACAGTGAGGGTTTCTGTGGAAGTTTGGCAGCATCTCACTAATACTGCCAGCTCTGTTCTCTCAGCTCTGCCTCGCTTTCCTAAACACTGGGAGTTCATGCGCAGAAAGGTCTCACCCACCTCCTCGGGGACAAACCCTCTCCTTCCCCATGGAACCCAGACACCTGTTCTGGCACCCACGGATTAATGCCACTCCTCTCCCGTTCCTTCCGGCTCACCCTGCAACCCTGACCACCCTCATTGCAAAGAGGAAGGTAGACTGCCTACTAGCTATCTCTGTCTCTGTAGATTTTATTTATGCTGGAGTGTCTTCACGATATTCATATTTCCCATCTTTTGCTGCTGGTGTGGAGGGGTCTTCTAGCATACCTCTCTTTCCTGCAGGAGTCCAAGGGTATCTGAAGGTAGGATAGGTCCCAGCCTGGCCTGGGAGAAATGCGCCCCCTTTAGGTGGGAGAAGCTAAGGAGAGGCATGCCTGGCCAGGTCACAGGACATCTCACCCTAGAGCTGGGCCTCATGCTCTTGGAGCAGGGAGGCTGAGGGCCAGGGACAGATGCAGGCTGGGGGTGTTTGCGTCTTTTCCCACCCCTACATGAAGACCATTCAAATCTAAGATACTGTGAGCTCTGTTTTAAAAGTTAGATTCACTAAGTTACTGAATTAATTTTCCCCCACCGTATTTTACTCCTCCCCCACCCCACCTCCCAAAAGGTGAGATTCAGAGAGTGCCAGCTGTTCTGGTCCCTGGGACCGCCATGACCCCCGAGAGTGCCCCCAGAGTCTCTCTCCCTGTGCTGCTAGCACCCTTAAGAAAATTTCCAATCGCTTGAAAATAACTCCAGGAAAGCAGACAAAACAGGGCCTGTCCTTGTCCTTTCTCATAACTTGCATCTTGGGGATGCAAACGAACACACATTTTTCAAATTTATTTCTTATTTGGAGTGGAGTCTGGGGAAATTACTAATGGTACATTAAGCCCCACCATTCTTGGGAGCTGCAGCTCCCTCCTTGTTGCAGCAAAGGGGCCAGGGCATCCTGAGTAGGACCGTGTCTGGGCATAGCTCAGGCCCTCACTCCTACATGTGAGAGCTTGGAGAACAGAATCCTGGAGTCTGATCGTCCTCAGCCGCTTTCTGTTTGTGTGTGATTGATCTGTTCTGACATGTTTTCTTTATTTTCTTTCATAAAATCTCCTTCTACAGCCATCCTTCATGCTGTTGTTCCCCTTTTGTCCCGAGTGGCCATCGCCCCTGTAATTGGCTTCCTAGATATTTTTTTCACCAAGAAAAGTGGTTCTAGGACAAGGGAAATGTAGTGATATTTTTAGAGTCTTAAACCCAACATCGAAAGCCCACAATTCTCTGTTTGACTACTTCCTTGTGGCTGCTTCATTAGATTAGACAAACGACAGAGAGAATCACCTAAGATTCATACTGTTGTGGCGACTTCTCACTCCACAGCTTCTATCGGAGAAAAACAAACCGCTGACCCTGAGCACCCACGACTGTCCCTCCTTGGATGGCTCATCCCTGAATCTCCGCAAAGATTGATTTAATAAGAAACAGCATGTGTAGAGAAAAGGAGCCCATGGCACTTTGTTGATATTATTATTGCTCTTTGAGTCTGTTGGTTTTTGGGTGTCTGTTAGCTTGCTCCCCAAGCTATTCGATTTTACAAGAATACCAATCCTTGAGGACAAATAATAATGCTGTTGACATACGCATCCCCCCAGTACTGTGGAACAGGGAGGTAAAGGACACCCACGCTGTGGGAGTGATACTCGGCCCGCATCAAATTAAAACGCGGAACTGGAGGCGGAGGGCGCTGGGTGATTACAGCGGCTTGCGCGCAGAAGTGTTTGGACACCAAGAGGCTCCAAGGCGTTGTCCCTTTATCAGATAGTTCCCGTAAATGCCTGATCTCTAGCTGGGAGGGATACTCCAAGGGCGCTGTTAGTGAATTTAAGAATGGCTTGGGTGGAGGATGCTGATCCCCTGTTTCACTTTTTCTTCTGGGGAGATTCTTTCCCAAAACCCTCATCACCCCTTGCGCGGGGCGGGAAGCAAAAGGCAAGGCTTATGTCCTTCTCTACAAAGATTCCCTGGGTTTCTAAACGTGGTACCTCCTAAGGCTTCTGCTCGCTCCATCTCTCCGAAAGCGTAAAAGAGAAATGCGTATTTTGCGAACTGTACTACCAGGAGCGGGAGGCAGGCGCGGGTCGCCGCGTGCGCGCTCCGACTTGGAGCATTGAGGTGCCCGCGGGCCGCGTGCCTCAGCGGCGGAGGTTCTCCGGGAGCTCGGAGTCTGCTTTGGTGGGGTGCCGAAGGAGGGGACGGATTGTGAAAAGAAACGCGTCTTTTAAAGTAGGAATCAAATTGGTCTAGGAATCCCCCTGGTCGAAAATCTACTGATGCCACTTGAATGTGAAAAAGGAAGTGGCTGCTGGCGGGGAACGACGTTCAAAACTCGGTGCGGAGCCAGTGGGGTAGGAAGGCAGTGTCGGTTCTGAAGTTGCTGGGGGGAGTTTCGCGCGGGGAGGGGTAGGGTGGGTGGGTGACGTGTCGTTGGTTTGGAGATGATTTATTCACTCTGGTTGTAAAATCTAAAATGAGGCCCTGGGAAGATGAAGAAACTGCAGGGACCCGTGCGCGACCCACTGCTGCCCGCCTGACGCCGCTCGGCTCTGGCCGGAGCGCGCCCGGAAGGCTGAGGTCGCGGGACCACAGTGCCGGCTTCGGGCGACGTCTAAACTACGGGAGAGGCGCTCCAGAGTCCTGGGAACGGCCTCTGCGGAGGCATGAAGGCGGCGGCGGTGACCGTCTTTTAGAGTTGGGGGATCTGGTGCCGGGAGTATGGCAGCCTGGAGCCTCGGGCTTTACAGGCCCGCCTTCCTGACACTTCAAACTCCAAGTGGCCCTTGGCTCCGAAGCTGTGGGAATCACTAGACTGTCAGTTTCTCCAACATTGAGTAAAGATGGAGGCCGTCCAGTCCCTGCCCCTGCACGTAAGATAAACAGGGTTCACCACCTCTCCTCTGAACTTCATTTCGGACTTCGAGGGCTCAGTGACCGTCCTTCATCCTGGATTTCCCTGCCTCCTCTAAGGAGATCCCCCTCTAAGGCTGCCGTTAGAACAATATATTTTCTTGACTCCCCCTTAAATCGAGATAACAAAGGCCCAAATTCAGAGTGTGGGCACCGGCTACAGGGTCCTGGGTCCCGGGTTGGTGCCCCATGAGAAAATTTCTGGCGCCATAAGTGTTGCAAATACTGAGACTCCAGGGAAATTGATATTCTCATGCGAATTCCAACTGGGGAGCGCCTAGAGAATGTTCCCGATCCCCCCCCCTCCCCGGGTGACTGTTGCTCTAGGAGTAGTTAGTGGAGGTGGGCTCGGGGTGTCTGGCGCAGGCATTGGCGGGCAATTCCTTTGCGTCCAGTTCACACCTCTCCCTTTGAGACAAATCGATTTCCTGGGCCTCTGTGCTGTATTTGCATCCCATCCCTGCCGGGCCCCAGCTGCACCCGGTGCACACTT
>VMDR010009618.1:15862-33069 GCA_007922815.1 Macrotus californicus
GGGGGGTTTTTTTTTTTTTTTTTTTTTTTTTAAGAGTTTGCAGAAGTTCAGATTAAGAAATGACAGCGGGATGCATCGTCCTCCTTAGGAGCAGGTCTGCCTGGTTTATGACCTGTTCCTCTTTCCTCTCCGGGACAACTGCCCCCACCTAACACCCCCCCCCACTCCACACTCCCCAACTAGCATTCCTGACAGTGTTAAACAACCACTTCTTTAAGCCCTTAAGGTAGTTGAACCTAGAAGTTTGAGAAATTTACGGGGTGGGAGAATCAGTAAGAGAGGAAAGAAGTCGTTCTACAGAGAAGTGGAGTGAATCTCAACCAACATGAGAAACAGAATTTCTGGGGCTGAGGGTGCAAGAGATCAGCGGGAAGCCCTCACTTGGGACAGGATACACGGCTCCTCTTTGCCACGGTTGACCCAGGTTGTAACTGGAAAAATCCGCAACATGACTGATTTAAAATTGCAAGTGTAAATGGAGTCTGTTTTAACTAATTTCAGCCCAAAAGAAAAATTAGGAAGGACACATATCCATGTAGTTGGGAGAGTAAAAGTTGTCTTGGAAGGTTCTCCATCTTTCCAAAAGAGATTCTCTCCATTTCCCACTCTGGAGTAGACGCCCAGCAGGCTGCAAGGAGCGCCTGACTTGCAGGGCTCTGCCCCTGGCATGCTCGGAGCCCAGCTCCTGTCCTCTCTGCCTGGAGACTCCTCTCTTCTCTGATTCAGTATCCCCAGCAGACGGCAGGCCGAGCCAGTCTTGGCTTCCAAGTAGCCCACCACAGCTTCCTGGGCAACTGCTGGTGGAGGACAAGGACCAAGGACAAAGGTCCTCCTGGACACTTGCTATCCTGCAACTTACCAGACCCTCCTATTCCCCATTTCAGAGACGGGGGAGGAGGCAGAGGGAAACTTATTTCTAAAAGCAACAACTATTTGTTAGAATAGGCCCCTTGCCATCTTTGTGTGTGTGTGTTTTCTCGGCTACTTTCCCAGCCCCTGGTGATGGTCACTTTGTCCCCATCACCTCGCTCTGCATTCTGCGACCTCCTTCCATAACTGTTGACCATCCCTCCTCAACAGCCTCTGAACCACCCTTTCCTTTCCGGGGTCCACTCCCCGCTAGGCCTCGTTACTCCTTGAAACTCTGAGATGTACTCAATGATATAACAGGCAGTTCTTATCTCTTCCCCTGTCCCCAACTCTACCCACTGCTACCCTTTGCGTTTGCTCGCGTGCTGCAGGCAGATGCCACATGCCTAGCGAAGCCTGGGCTAAACCAGGACTTCGTCTCAGGAGCCTTCCCTGGGCCACCTCCTGAAACCGCGGGCGTGCTGGCCTGCACCTCGGCTTGGGGGCGCTTCCCAGCCAGCCCCCTCTGCCCATCCTAGCTCAGTACCCACTAGGACACCACTAACCCGAGCTCCCTTCCCGTGGCGCCCACTGGGAGCCAAACCAGGGGAATGTCCAGTGTCTCTTCAGCCCTGTAGCACCCTGTGCCCCCCACAGCCAGTCTAGGCCCTGAGCATGCTGCCGCCCTGGGCCTTGGGCCTGCTTTTCAATGTCCTCTGCTAGCTTTTGGGGCTGGCTGGTCTTGCCTGCCCCACCCTGCTCTTCTGCGGAGCAATTTCTTCATGGCTGTTTTCTGCTGTGCGTCCAGCCTCCAGGGCTCAGGACTGCGATAGAGGTTGCAATTGATCATTAGCGTGGGGACACAAGGGCAAAGTGTGCAGAATTGGTGACGCTGGGCAACAGGCACATGGCAATGTGGAATACTGTTCTCCCTACTCTTTGTATGTTTAAGTTTTCCCTAGTAAAACCTTTAAAAAGCCATGGTACTATTTTGCAGTGCATTTTCTCCAAGCTAAAAGTGTCCGCGCAAGTGATGCTGCCGGCGCATGCAGCTCCAGTTCCCCCCACGAGAAAGCCCCTGCCGGCTGTGGTGCGCCCAGCTCTTTCCAACACTTGGGGACGCCGGGTCTTAATTCCTCGGCGTGGGTAATCTCTCCCTCGTGACAGGTCAGGGCAGATTCCCCATCGCCCTCTGCCTCTGAAAGCAGGTAGGGTGAATAGGTCCCAGTTCGATTTTGGTTAAAATACGCTGAGGGGAGCCCAGGCCTGGACCGAGGAAGAGGGCGAGGACCCGAGAGAGGTTCTCCCCACAGTCTGCTAGAGCGCGGCCAGGGCTCCCACCATGTAGCCCAGGCCTCGCTTCCAGCCGTTTCTGAGTCCGGTTGCTTTGTTACCTGAGAGTCTGACATTAGGTATGTTTTGTTTTGTTTTTTAATCACAGACTACCTGGTTCCACAAGTTCCAAATTTGAAGACAAAAGAGCATTTGGCGAATAGTGACAGGGAAAGAGATCAGCCTCATTTTAAAAGTTCCAGCCAAGTTCAGGCTCTCTCTTGCAGATTCAAAGAGGAGTTATCCACGCCCGCGTCACCTGGGATGAGCTAGGTGACAGCTCTGTTACAGACTCCGGGAGTGTGGGTGCCCTTGGAGTCACGTTTTAAAGGCATGGTTACTAACTCTTGGCGACATCCCTGAGGGCGCGCTACCAGTCAGGGAGGACCACGAAGGGAGACCATGTGTGGAGTTTTCTGGAGGTTTTGGGGCCAACAGGGTAAGCTCCTCCAAAGTGACACCGGGCTCAACAATGGAGCCTACGCTTCCCCTGCGCATCTTTATCGTGCGCTATCATGCGGGTCGGTACTGGGTTTCACCCCGTAGGAGTGATTTGGGCCTTTGACTCGGCTAGGGTCTCCGACCCATTTGCAGGTGGAGGCAACAGTAGGGGGCAGAGGGCAGCTCTGGAGGCTGGCCCGGAGCTCCCGCGAAGCCAGTCCCGCACGCCAGGCCTCGGGAACCCGCGCGCCCTGCGTCACCGGAGCTGTGTCGGTCCCGCTTCCTGTGCGCGGCGCCCTTCGCCTCCTCTGTCCCTTCTGTCCCCGAACCCACACACGCCGCCCTGACTCAGCGTCTTTAACCCACTGCCTTCCCAGCCAGGACGGGCTCCTCGATTCTGCATGCCTCTAACCCCCCTTCCCAGCCCTGCCGCCTCCATGCGGGGAGATCCGGCCGCTGTGCTCTCCCGGGACTGAAAGACAGCTCGGGCGGCTTCGGCGAGAGTCCGTGGCGGGCAGCGTCCCTGACCCTGACCGCGGGGCCTCGGAGTCTCCCTCCAGAGTCGGCCCCGGCGACGCCCTCAGCGGAGCCCTCCTTTTCTCATCCCCCTTCCCGTCTGTGACCGGCCCTTCTTCCGGCCCCTGCCGCCAGCTCCCCTTGTCCCTTACTTTCTCCCCGTGGCCCCGGGCGGGCTCCAGCCGCCCAGCCCAGACCCCCGCCCTCGGTCCGGGACGCGCAGCCCCGGGAGCATGCGCCCCTCACTCACTGTCCTGCTGCGGGGTGTCGCTGCCGCTGGTGAGTCCCGGCGACTCCAGCAGGCTCCGGCCCGCCTCGCCCACGCTCTCGTCCGCCTGCGCCGCCACCATGTCCCCGGCTTCCTCCAGGTCTAGCAGGTGACTGACGGAGAAGTTCTTTTTCGCCTGCAGAGTGTCGAGGTTGCCGGGGCTGTCCAAGCGGCTGCCCAGCGCCGGTTGCCGCTCCAGAACGTGCCCGTAGCTGGAGGTCATGGTCTCCCCCTCCGATCCCACCCACCCCCCTCTTCCCGCTCGAATCAACACCAAACGCTGTGGGCGCGAGGGGGGAGAGGAGTCGAGTGGGGAAGAGAGAGGGGGGAGTGGAGAGAGAGAGAGAGAGAGAGAGAGAGAGAGAGAGAGAGAGAGAGGAGAGGAGGGGAAGCACAAAAAAAAAAATAGTGGAAAGAGGGCGGGGGACCCCTTGTGCAGAGCAGTGCGCTCTCCACCACCAGCCTTTGACAGCCTGGGCTGCTTTCCTGAGGCCAAGTCCGGCGCGATCCAAAGAGATAATCCACACCAAAAAATCAAATCAAAAAGTCACCCTACGTTCGAGTCAGGAGAAAAAAAATCCCTTCCACCTCTCCAAAAGCGTCCACACGCACACACTAAAAATAATAGTAAGGGGGAGAGAGGAGAGGGGAGGCCAGCGGGGCGGGGGAGTTAGGCAAACACAAGAAGAGAGAAGAAGGGGTGGGAGAGAAGAATCAAAGTGGGTTTTTTTAAGGTTAAAAAAGTTATTCCCAGGCAAGAGTTCAAGCACCAACAGAAGAAGGCTTGTTCCAGCTTTAAAACATCTTCAAGAAAACGTGTTCCCCCTCTCTGCACTCCTGCGGATTCTCAGGAGTGACTAAAGTTTCAGGAGGAGAGGGTGATGTCTTGCAGATGTACTGGAGAGCAGGATTCTCACTTTACTTTTCGTTAGGAGGGAAAAAAAAGGGCTTCAGGAGTCCAGAGGAGGGTGGCGGTGGGTTTCCCCCCTTTCCCTTCTCTCTCTCCCCCTCTTCTTGCCGAGACTCCTTTTCCTTCTCAGTTGGATCAAGAAGCTCTCTGGCACTTCAAAAGGCACAAACTGGCATGCAGAGGAGGCTTTGTAGGGAATACAAGAAAATTGGAGACCCCTGGGAGGGCCGCGCTCGACTTAATAGGAGTCTGTAATTACGTGGCAAAGCCTTTGTGCGGTGCCTGACGTTTTACAGACCCCCTTTCTCCATCACAGTCTCCTGTTCCTCCTTTCCCTCGGACCAGAAAGCAGTCTGATTAAGAAAACCCCCTTTGCCAACATCTGAGCACGGGAGAGAGAGAGAGAGAGAGAGGGAGGGAGGGAGAGAGGGAGGAGGGAGGGAGAGGGAGGGAAGAGAAAGCAGAGAGCCCCTTTGGATTTTTTAAGTAAAGGTCTAATTATCATCCCCCTGCAATGGTATCGCGGGGAGAAAGACAAACTGAAACCCACAGTCACATCAAACGGGCTGATTATTTTGCTTCGGCGTTAACTCCTCCGGATTTGTCGAAGATCCTGTTGGAAATCTCATTTGCATGTTTTGATAACAGCTGCGGGGAAACTTGTTGGAGAAAATCCACAACTATCTCAATCAAATTTTCTTCTCCCTCCGCCTTTACATTTTTTTTTTTTTTAACGGTTCCTGCTGGTCTAACAGTTTTTGGGGTGGGGGGCGGAGGAGCGTCTGAGAGGGAGCGCGAGCGTGAGCAAAGCCGAGGAAGGCGGCGTTGGGCTCGGCAGAGGCAGCCTGTTAAACAATGCAGTGAAAGAACGGGAGCGACCCGAATGGGTCTCTCCCACGCTTGTTCCGCGGACTAGGGCAGATGGGGGCGATCTAGAAGGCGTCCAATGGATTCGGGTCTCTCCGCGCCCATAGGAATCCCCCGGCTGGGGCGCTGGGAAATTTGCGTATTTATTTAGCTGGAGGAAAGGACTCTAGGAGTCCATCGTAATTGCTCCTCTTCCCCCACCCCGCCCCGCAAACCCTGATCTGGCCAATTTCGTAACCTTTTCGGTGCCGCCAAGGTCGCTTCCCCAGGCGGGGACGACCAGCCGAGAGGGTCGCGGTGCCCAGATGCAGAGCAGGCAGGGCGCGCGGGGCGAAGCTCCTGCTCTGCGAGCAGGGTCCCTCCGGGCGCCGCGGGGCGTGGGGGAGGGGAGCGGGGGGCCCCCACCAAAGTCTACGGATAATGCTCTGTCGTCTGTCTGCTGAGCCCTGGCTTGACAGAGGACGGGGAGGTGCTGAGCGATTTTTTCATGACCTGTTGGAATTTGGTAACAGCTTTAATAGTCTCATTAGAAATGAGTTACTATATGACGAGTAAGTAAAATATTAAGTGCTTATTGGTGGCGTTTTATGTTCTTTAAACGTGTACACACACGCATACATCCCCCCTCGCTCCCTTGATTGCTAGACTTTTCTTTCTTCCTCTCCCCCATAGCCGGGAGGCTCTGCTGGGGAGAAAGAAGGGTCCGAGTGTGCGGGAATGGTCTCTGGGCTCCAAACGGCCATAGTGAGCCCAGAGCTTCCAGCCCTGATCTGGGAAAAGAACATTTGATGCCATCAAAGGGCTGCAGATTGAAACCAGATGTGCTCGCCTCGGTTCTTTCCATGCATTTAATTAAGGAGCCGGGATGGAGGAGACTTTTTCATCATTAGTCCACCCACTCCCCCCTTCTCTTTCCATCCCCTCGCCCTCCCTGCGCCACCCCCCACCAACCCCCGCCTTGCTCGCACCCCCAACCGGGAGCCCAGAGCCCCGCCAGCGCCGCTGGGTGCGCCGATCCGCACCGGTCGCTGCGTCTCCCCAGCAATAAACATCTGTCCGCCGCAGGGCCCGGCGAGCGGGATGCCGGTGGGAGGCGGATGCGCACCGGGTGGGCCCGCGCCGAGTGGGAACGTTGGGCGGGGGGCGCTTCCGCGGGGATTTCCACCACAGAGCCTAAGCCTAGCGTCACTCGTGTCAGTGCCACCGGCTCCCAGGGGCTTGACTTAATCCTGCGGAGAGGTTTTCGCGGGGCGTCCGGCTGAGTGAGCCGAAGGCGGAAGGCCGAGGGGGCCACTCTTCTGTCCCCTCACGCGCACGAGGCACCGCTGGGTCTGTCCCCAGAAGCCCAGCAAGCCCTAGCATCTCCCACCTTCTCCACCCTTCTCCACGCAGTTGCGTTGTAACGTTTTTCTTCATCCCTAACACCGACCCGAAGCTCTTTGTGACAGAGGTCTGGGTAAGGAGCCGGGCTTCTGAAACACGGAGCGCACTGCTCCCCCCGCAGACCCAGAGACCTTCCCGGTTGCGGGGAGATGGCCCTGTTCTGGGTGTGCCGTCAGCCAGGTAGGTGACCGAGAGGTAGCGCCAGGGAACGGAGATCAGAGCCGCACAGTTGCAACCAGAACCAGACGTCGCCACTTAGGTTGCGCCGCGTTCTCCAGAGGGACCCACTTGTCATTCCTGCAGCCATACAACCTGCTCTTGCCATCACCACCTAGGGTGCTAGTTTCGACAAAAACATAAGACGCAGCTGCCTAACAACTGTCGACCAGACAGGTACATGTCGACATGTGATTTATAAATTTCTGTGCACAATATTTCCCCCCAATTTTTCTCGGACCCAAAGCTCAAATACCAGCGGCTGTGTGAGGCTGGTCCAGCCCAGGCAGCACCGCACCCGCTGCTGCTGGGGGGGCCCAGGGTCCCTGAGCCCTCTGCAGGAACGGGGTGGACTTTGAGGACTGTGGGGGCGAGGGCCAGTGTGTTCTCCAAGCCCAGAAGCTGGGACCTGGGCGCACATTCCCAGGGAGCTCAGGGAAGGAGAAGTGCCCGTGTTGGGACAGGATCTCCGCAGGAGGCAGGGTCCCGCAAGCGCCGAAGCGTTGCAGGGATCTCAGCCCTTCCAGAAGGTGTCTCCTTCCCAGGCTGTCCATTAGGCCTCAGCTGCAGGGACGAGCCCCAGCCTCCCGCAGGAGATCACAGCAGGGAGTCGATGAGGCAGGGGGAGCAGCGGATGTGCTGTGGGGAGGGTCCCCAAGAGAGCAGACACTCCAGGCGTAGACCCTGCAGGATTTATCTGCAGCATTTTTTCCTTTCCATTTTAAAACTTAACAATTATGAGTGGGTTGTTTCCACACCCTGATTATGTTTCCACATAACATTTGTAATTTGTTGAGATTCTTGGATTGTAATTCAAAAACCATCGGATAACCCTACGAATAGGGAGATTTAAGATTGGGCGGAGGGCGCATTCATGCGGTAAATGGCGAACGGGAACGGCGGTTTGCTGCCAGCTGGCCCCGCGGGGTGGGAAGGTGAAGGATCTCTCCGAACCTGGAGCCAGCAGCGCCCAGGCTCCAGCGGAGGTACTCAGAGGCGGCCAGGGCTCCTTCTCTCCGGGCCAAAGGGTCCTGGCAACTGGTCTTTCCTTCGACCCAGGTCCCATTCCCTGCTCCTGCTCGCTGGAGGGGTGGAAGGAGAGGAGAATTGGTAGACCGAAGCTCTCTCTGCTCCGGTTGCAGGAACCGGGAGGGCCAAGCACCTCTAGAATTCAAGAAGGGCGATGTGGCAGAAAGACGTGAGGAGAGAAGAAGCTGTGTCTGGGTCATGCGCTTTATCTCCCGCAGGCCTGACCCGGGAGAGCTTAGTAGGCCCCAGAGAACGCCAGCCTATTTAGTTCCTTATTCACTGCGTTGTGTTCCTCAGTGACTTCCTTTTACCAAGAGTCGGAAGGAGAGCATTTCTAACTCAAAATCTCTGAACACGTGGAGATCTTTCCTTGGCATTTGCCTCCATTTCCATCCATCAATCAGTATTTATTAAAAGTTGGAAGCCCTGGGTGATGTCACTAAGCAGAACCCTCTTCCTCATGACCCTTTCAGCATCTGCCAATGGCTGTCCAACCCTTCTTTCTGCCTCACCCTCTTCAGAATAACTCCTGTTTTTGGATTCCTCCTGAAGTAAGTGGGAACAAAGCTGGGACTAGGAAGGAAACTTGCCAAGAGATCAGACCAAGGTAGGAAGGAGGTTTGGTTCCCAGCCACATGCCTTTGGGTGGTCCTCTTCGCAGTCAGGTTTGGTATTGATTACTGCCCAGGGTTTCCCTGGCACTGGGAGCTGGCAGGACTCTGCCCTATTTGGCTAGCAGAATGCCCCCCACCCTAAGCAGGTTCCCCTCCGAGGTGGAAGCCAGGAATTGCAGTCTGACATGTTAATAAGCTGACATAATGATCGCATGTGACAGGTCATAGATTCCATGACACAAAAACAAGACACTACCACCCTCATACACATAACATGCTGTGGGGGTAGAAATGAATTTCCCCTCATGGCTGAGAAGGGTGAAATGCAAGGTGCATTCTGCAGGGTTGCCATATTTTAATGTTTTTAGGAGACTGTATGCCAGAGTTGAAAAGAAACTCTCTTTGCCCTTCCACTTGTGGTTCTTGGAATTTTAGGAATATCCCCCCAGTGCATGGGTGAATGCTCTCCACCCACTTCTGTCTCCTTCCAATCGCCCCATTGACTTATTTTGATATTTTGCCATAATCAAATGATAGAGTACTAAAAGTATATTTCCATGTTGTTGTGAGCTGGTACTGGCGCCGTGCTGTAACAGGCTGGGAAGCCCACTCTATTCACTTGGGACCTAGTGAAGTTCATGGGGCTGTCTGCTCTTCAGACCACTGGACATTGACTTTGCATCCACCCCTGGGCCAGCCTTAGATAGAGACACCGGTGACCTGCACATTGGCAAAAGCAGTGAATACTCTCAGACCTTATTGTGCTAAATGCCTCTGCTGCAATTGATGTCAAACACTCTCCTTTTGAAATTTCTTCTGCTCCTCTATTTCTCTGATCACTTCTTCTTGGTCTTCAGAGGGTACTCCTTTCCCTGAGCTCACTCCTTAACTATGGCGATTCTCCAGAGTTCTTTCCTTCATCTCACTGTCCTTTCCGATAAACAGCTCGTTTGTTGTTAGGCAGTCTCACACGTTTTCATGGTTTAACTACCATGTGTATGTCAATGAGACTAAAATCTACATCACATTGGGCAACCTGGGCAAGTTCCTTACTCCTCTGAGCCTCAGTTTACTCATCTCCAATAAGACTGATCATGGCCCCGACCATGTACATTTGTGAGAATTAAATCAGAATGTATGCGAGTCATTCAACACGGTGCTTAGCACATAGTAAGGCCCGGGGGGCGGGGGGTGGTGAGGGAGGCAGCTGTCTTCTTGCTGGACTCGAACATTCATTGAAGACTTTCAACTCAGTGGGTCCCAAACTGAACCCCTCTAGCTCCCCCATGTTCCTCCTTCTCCCCGTAGGAAACCTAGGCATTAGCCCGACTTCCTGCCTCTCCGACACTACCTCCAGCTCACCTGGGTGATCACTAAGGTCTGCCCATTTTATCTAGTCAGCATGGCCTCTAGTTAAATAGTCAACAAGTGCTTGTCAAAGTGGAATGGAGGATTCAGTGACACTGGAGCAAATGACGAGGCAGCAAACAGTACACATGAGTGTGTAGCTGTGGTGTTCACGTGTTCATTTTCTATAATGACAATGACAAACAGATGCCCTCAGAGGACACAGGTGTGTGCGTGTGCCACACCTTCTCTGTCCTGAGGAGCTCAAGCCTTGCTCATCAGGCGGATTCAGAGGGACCCCACCCGGCTGTTGGGAGGCAAAGAAAAGAAGCGAAAGTACAGTGCCTTTCCACTGCCAGTGTGCAACGAATGTGAATTCCCTTCCTCTGTCCTTCCGCTTGCACTCGGTTACAGGTGCCTCTGGGCTCCGCAGAACAGGAGGCCAAATTCTTGCTACTGATCCAATTTTAGAAAAATCCTTTAGGGATGGACATATGCATGTAACTAAGAAGCTTAGAAGTGGGAATGGTTCTAGGCAAGCGGCAGCCCCCAGAGCTGCTGGGAAAACTGCCGCTGACCCTTCAGTCCCGTGCTGGAGGGGCTCAAGCCTGGCAGACTAGTGTGTTGCACTCTGAGAATCAGAGAACCTGCAGCTCCCCAGGCTCTTGGCCCTGCGTGAGCTACTGAGCTCACAGGCTGGGTGCCGCCTCTGCAATCCCCCCAACTTTGAGACCCTGGAGCTCTGTTTCTAGGCCCACCAAAAGTGCAGTGGAATTTTAACAATAGGTACAAAAAGCTTTAGGCCTGGGTGAGTTGGCCATTTTGAAGCCCAGAAGGTCCATCAGCTGGCTGCAATGCTTAGCGATAGACAACCCGTGGGTGGGCTACTCTGGGTACCCCTCCTGGGCTGGCTGCTCCCACAAATCCAGAGCCGAGCACAACCTGTTCTCCACCTGCCTTCCTCTCCCAAGTCCGTGCGTGAAGCTCTCATTTTCTGAACACGTGTCCCTCTCTTCTCTCCTCCCAATTCTGCACGTCTCCTGGAATACCAGGCCATAGGTAAACAACCAAGCTGCATCTTCTGTTGTTCGGTTACACTGTCAGTTAGTTTATCACTTACCCGTTCCCCCCTGTTTTTATCACCTGGTGTCTGTCTTATTTTGAGTTTTGCTCCACAGCAAATAGCAGTAACAACTTTCAGAAACAAATTTTTTGCTTGTCTCAAAAGGATGCTGTGAGCCTGAGTGTGCGAGGCACTCGAAACACGGGCGTGACCGTCGAAAAGAACAGCTGTACTGAGCGTTACCTCCCGTTGTCATATTTTCCTGTCCTTCTTCGCTTGCTTTTCATCACTACAGAGAAGAGGGAACGATTTACATAATGGAATTTAGAAACCTGATTTTTTTTTAAAGTCTAAACTAATGTCTTATTTCAACACGTTGCAGGTCATGCATCTATTATGTCAACACTTGGGGAAGCCGCTGTTCCCTCTTTTGTACAATATATACCTTTGCTCGTTGTGAACCTGCTCTCCAGTTCTGCGTATATAGCACCAGAACCACCTCTTTCCAGCATACATGCTTAAAAAAAAATAACCTCACTCACTGTTTCAGCCCTTCCACTTTCTGGAATTTTTCTCTTGAGCATCTCCTCCTTTAAACCAGCAATCTGAATGATTTCCTTCCAAGTTTGAAGGGTGAGACTTAGTCATTGCTCTAATGTTCATTATTGCTGGGTGTCTCACTTTCTCCATTAAAAATGATTAGGCAGGATCTCAGATATCCAGTTTTATGTTATTTTGGACCCAGTGACATAAAGGAGGAGTTCACCATTCATCTTTAACCACTACCAGATACGTAGCCTATTATGCGCCAACTGAAGCCAAGTATCATGGAAAAAGTAGAAGCTTCAGAGGCCTTAGATGTAAGTTCCTCGACTCTGCATTTTAAAACCGTCAAGCAAGTTACTTAGTCCCTCTAAGCCTCACTCTCTAAGCCTCAGCATCTCAAAAAAAAAAAAAAAAAAGTACTACTGAAGAATGTACGACAACATAGGTAAGGATCTCAGAATGCCTGGCAAACAGAAAATAATCCATACAGGTTAGTTCAGAAATTCCATGTTTGGCTATGATGTAGTAACTTGTGGCAGACCAACAATGCTCCCTCCAAGAGCAACTAGAACATCTAAAGTGTTGTATCTCCTCAACCCAATATTGGAGAGCTTCCAAGGCAACCAGGACTTAACAAATCATGGCCCAAAGAAGGACACACACTTTGAGGTGAACCAAACTTTCTCCATTTCCCCTTCATCCTTAGGTTACCTGCCCTATTCTGGCAGAGAGCAAGAGATGGAAAAAGGAGTGAGTAACCACTAAGAAGCAGAGAACTTGGCCCAGTTTTGTACAATTGTATGGCCTGGTAGGAAGGCAAATTAAGGTTTTGGGAATGATCGAGATTTCATGGAGAAGGCAGAAGGAGACAAATTAGACCAAAATTCATACCAGGTTTTCCCCTTAAGGTATTGACCAATTAAGCCACATAAGGTAAAAGGATAAGAAGAAGAGCATACTGGGAATAAAAAGGAGTCAGAGATTTGGGCAACCTGACAGGACCAGGAAGACCAAAGTTGAAGGAGAATCCACAAGCAACACTTCAGGCTCTCTATTAGGAAATCTAGGAAGCTATGCCCAAAGAATGCAAGCAAAATTAGACATAGACTGAAATTGACTGAGTTCAGTCCCAAGTCGAATTGATCTGATTTGCCTCTCTGTTGCCTTCTGCAATAGGCTGAATCCTCTCTGGAGGAATACAACATTCAGAGTCACTATAATTTTCATACAAAAGATCGAGCTTTTGATTTAAAAAACCATACACATGAAGAAAGAAGACCAAGAGAAGTAATACACCACAGAAATAGGTGACCCAGATATTGGAAGTAGCAGACACGGACTTAAATGATAGCAATAATTAATATAATCAAAGTAATATATGATGAGAATTTCAACTTTGAAACTATAAAAATCAAATGGAATTTCTAGACCTGAAAAATATAAACTGAACTTAAGGACACAGTAGATGGGCTTAACTGGGTACCTGGCACAGCTCAGGAGGGGATTAGTGAGCTTGAAAATAGATCAGAACAAAATATCCACACCGAAGCATGGAGGGAAGACAATAATGGGAAGTAGAGAGGATTCTGGGAAGACAAAGGAGTAGGAAGCACCAGGAAACTGTCTTCTTACCTAGACAACAATTGCACTGGCAGAATTTGTCTGATGTAATTAATTTACAACTCTGGAGTCTATTGAAGGCTTGCAACTTCCACAGAAAGGCTTGGACGGTAAATTGAGGTTAATTTTGGTCAATTTAGCTCTTCGCACAGTAGCAGTTCCACATCCTCTACCCTCTGCCCCATGGCAGACAGCTGTGCACATGTTTCTGGAGCGGCTTGTGGGAGCCAGAGTGGGAAAAGAGGACCCTACCCTGCAACTATCAGGGATCTGGGCTCTTAACTGCACAGGGGTGAGGCAAGAGGATGGCAGCAATTATTGTTACTCCTCCCACCCTCCATTGCCGCAGGCCCCTTCCCTCAAGTGGAAGTGGGATTTAAATGGCCAGCACCCTACCTTCCCCTTCATGTTAATCTTTTCCCCCATTTTGAAGACCCATTAAAGACTAGAACATTCTAAAGCAACTGTGTATACAGGGACAATTAGAAGGTGACCGTGCATGCCCAAAGAAAGGTGCAGGCTCAGAAAAGAACTGAGAAGATCTTAAGTACCTCAGGCTGGTCCTTGGAATAGAGACAGTCTACAACAATCCACAATACAAAAACAATTATGAAAACCACAAACACCGGGAAAGGGGGAGAAACTGATTTCCAGAGTTACCACATTATTAGATGCAAATATCTAGCTTTCAACAAAAAAATCACAAGGCATACAAAGAAACAGAAAAGTATGGCCTATTCAGAGTAAGAAATAAATAGACAAAGATGTTAAAACAAGTGCCTTGAAGGTGCCGAAGAACTTAAGGAAGACATGGAGAAAGTCAAAGAAAGAATGTGTGAACAAAATGAAAATATCAATAAAGAGATAGAAAAGTTAAAAAAAAAACAACTCTGGAGCTGAAAAGTGCAGTAATTAAAATGAAAATGCACTAGAGGGATTCAAGGGCAGATTTGAGCAGGAGGAAGAAAGAATCATCAAATTTGAATATATGATCATGGAAATTCTCAAGTGTGAGGAACAGAAAGGAAAAAGACTGAAGACAAGGAAACAGGTTCTAAGTGATCAGTGGGACACTATCAAGCAGAGCATCTGTGCAGAGTCCCAGAAAGACAAGCAAAAGAGTGAGGGGCAAAGAGACCATGTGAACAAATCATGGTGGAAAACTTCCCATATTTGATAAAAGACATGACTGTAAATCTCCACAATAGTCAACTAACTCCAGATAAGCTCAAAGAGACCTACAATATTATAATCAAACTTTATAATCAAAACATAATAAAAAAGCCAAAGATAGAATCTTGAAAGCAGAGAGAGAAGAGACTCATTGCATACAAGAAATCCTCAATACAATTATCAGCAGATTTATTTTCATCAGAAACTTTGAAGGCCAGAAGGCAGTGGGCTGATATATTCCGATTGCTCAAAGAAAAGTAAACTGTGAAGAGTCCTATATCCAGCGTGACTTCCCTTCAAGAGTAAGGCAGAAATTAAGACATTCGCAGGGAAATAAAAGCTGACAGAATTTGTTACCACTAGAACTTCCATTGAGTTTCCTTTTTTTTAAAAAAAAAAAAATCCTCTCCTTGCCTTAAATTTTTTTTTCTTACTTTAAAAAAAATTTCTTAATTTCACTAGATGTGGACTTGTTTTATGCACCTACTGAGGATTAGATGTCTTCCTCATCATGTCTTTTTCAGCTCTGGAAAATTCTGTGTTACTATCTCCACCATGATTATCTTTCCCCCATTGTCTCTGCGCCCTCACCCTAGAGTCTCTTTTAAACATGTATGGGAATTGGTGATTCCATCCTTTATGTTTTCTCACTTCTCTGTCTATCGTCTCTTAATGTCTCTGTGTTGTGGTTTGAATGGCTTCCTCAGATCTGTTTCCCAACTTATTAGTTCTCTCTTGAGCAGAACCTGGTATAGTTGTCAACCCGTCTATTGAGTTAACTTTATTTCAATGAGTATAAACATTAATTATTTTTTAGTCTCTTCTGTTCTTTTTAATACTTCATTTTTATTGTATTTTTCCATTGCCATTTATCCCCCCATACCCTCATCCACCTCCACTCACCCCCACCCCTACTCTCTCCTATTCTTGCCTAATGATTTGTATAATATAATCTTTTATTTTTTAATAGGTTGAACATATTTAATGTTCTTCAGATTGCTTTATTATCTTTTTTAACTTTAAATATTTTTTTTATTTTTCAATTACAGTTGACATACAATATTATATTAGTTTTAGGTATATAATCCAGTGATTAGACATTTATATAACTTACTAAGTGATCTCCCCAATAAAACTAGTGCCCATCTGACACTATGTATAGGTATTGCAATAGTATTGTCTATACTCCCTGTGCTGTACTATACATCCCTGTGACTATTCTGTAACTGCCAATTTGTAATTCGTATCCCCTTCACCTTTTTCACCCATTCTTTCAACCTCCCTCCCTTCTGGCAGCTGTCAAAATGTTCTCTGTATCTGTAAGTCTGTTTCTGTTTGGCTTCTTCATTTATTTTATTTATTAGATTCCACATATAATTGAACTCATATGGCAATTGTCTTCCTCTGTCTGAATTATTTCACTCAGCACAATACCCTCTAGCTTCATTCATGTTATTGCAGATGGCAAGATTTCATTCTTATTAAGGCTGAGTCATATTCCATTGTATGTATGTACCATTTCTTCTTTATCCATCTATTGGTGGACACTTAGGTAGCTTCCATATCTTGGCTATTGTAAATAGTGCTGCAGTGAACATATGGATGTATATGTCTCTTCAATTTAGTATTTTGGGTTTCTTCAGATAAATACCCAGAATTAGAATTGCCGGATCCTTCCTTGTCTCTTGTTATATAGCCTTTGTGCTAAAGTCTGTTTTGTCTGGTATAAACATTGCTACCCCAGTTCTTCTTAGTTTGGTTCCATTTTAATGAAATATCTTTTTGTATCTTTTTACTTTGTGTGTGTCTTTTGATCTGAAGTGAGCCTCTGGTAGACAGCATATGTAAGGGTCTTGTTTTGTCTTCCATTCAACCACCATATGTTTTCTGATTAGAGCACTTAATCCATTTGCATTTAAAGTAATTATTAAAAAATAAGGTAATTGTTGATAGATATATATTTATTGCCATTTTACTATTCATATTTTTTATCTTTTTTTCCCTTCTTCTTCTTAAAGAAGACCCTTTAACATTTCTTATAATACTGGTTTGGTAGTGATAAATTCCTTTTTGCTTTTTCTTGTCTGGGAGGTTCTTTATATGTCCTTTGATTCTAAATGATAACTTTTCTAGGTAGGGTAATCTTGGTTGTAGGTCCTTGCTTTTTGTCACTTTGAATAATTCTTGCCAGTTTTTTTCTGGCCTGGAAAGTTTCTGTTGAGAAATCAGCTGACAGCCTTATGGGAGCTCCCTTGTAGATAACTGCTTTTCTCTTGCTGCTTTTAAGATTCTCTTTGTTTTAACCTTTGGCATTTGAATTATGATGTGTCTTTGTGTGGGCCTCTTTGGTACATCTTGATTGGGATTCTCTGTGCTTCCTGGACTTGTACATTTATTTTTTTCCCCAGGTTAGAGAAGTTTTCTGACATTTTCTCACATAGATTTTCAATTCCTTGCTCTCTTTCATCTCATTCTGGTGCCCTGTGATGCAAATGTTGGTACGCTTAAAGTTGTCCCAGAGGCTCCTATACATATATCATTTATTTTATTCTTTTGTCTTTTTGCTGTTCTCATTGGGCGTTTTCTACTTCCTTATCTCCAGTCTCTTATTTGATTCTCCGCTTAATGTAATCCATTGTTGATACCCTGTAGTGTATTCTTCATTTCTGACTGATTGTTTTTATGCTTTCTATCTCTGTTTTTGTTTCCTATCTTTTTGTTTTCTTTTATTTTTTAAATATATTTTATTGATTATGCTATTACAATTGTCCCATTTTCCCCCCTTTATTCCCCTCCATGCTGCACACCCCCTCCCACCCACATTCCTCCCTTTAGTTCATGTCCATGGGTCATATATATGAGTTCTTTGGCTTCTACATTTCCTATACTATTCTTAACCTCCCCCTGTCTATCTTCTACCTACCATTTATGCTTCTTATTCCCTGTACCTTTTCCCCCTCTCTCCCCACCCACCCCCCTGATGACAACCCTCTGTGTGATCTCCATTTCTGTAATTCTATTCCTGTTCTAGTT
>VMDR010009619.1:0-32983 GCA_007922815.1 Macrotus californicus
ATAACTCAGATTATCTCTGTAGAGAATCCAGCTGCACTGAGGAAGCTTTCCATCAGCAGTGACCTGTGGAATAGAGCCACACATGTTCCAGCAAGGGCCAGGGCAGCTTAGGGGGGCAAGAGGATGGAGAGGCGCCAGTGGAGGCATGGCTGACACTCCTGCACTCCTCTGGGTTACTAATTCCAGGGCTCGGTGACTCTCTAGGGACTGATTCAGGCCCAGACTCCTTAGAGGACAGAGGCAGGCTTCCCATTTCTCAGCCCAGAAATGTCTCCTGACTAGGTGCCCCAGAAACTAATTCCATGCATCTCTGCCCTGAGTCCTTCTGGGCCTAGAATTCTAGCAGCACTGTCTGAGCCGGCCTTGTCTCCTCTTCTTCCTCATAGCCTGCTGTGGAGGTGCCCCAGTATGTGGGTATCCAGCTTCTAGTAGAGGGCTCTACCATCAAGAAGCCCTTGGCGATATGTCACCGGCGGGCAGGGCTCCGCACAGCACTTCCTCACCTGCTGACCCAGCGAGACTCTGAGGAAGGCAAGGACTCGGGGACCTTTATTCACATGTCAGCTCCTAGAACAGTTCCTAGGGACAGGAGCCCGGGGAACACTGAGAAGCCAGACTTCACTGCCACCACATCGACTGCCAAAAAGGGGAAGAAAGGCAAGGCAAAAAGTTCCACAGTCCTGGTCCACTCCAGTATCCAGAAGTGGGACCCACCCAACCCAAGGATGGGCTGCATTTTCACCAAGACCTTTGTTAGTGGGGATAGGCAGCCCCACCCCTTGACCAGATTGTCTTTGAGTCTGAAGAACCCCCAGGCCCTGGCTAAGACCATTCCGTCAAAACACCCCAGGACCCCAAGGCAATTTCTTCCTGTTCTCCAAGCCTCTCCTAACTACCTGAATTTTTCCACTACCCACAGTCCCCCCAAAGAGCTACCAGTAGCAAGTAAAAATCATCACTTACAAAGTATTTTTTAAAAACACACAACCAAATGAGTATTGTCCCTTCCAAAAGAGTCATGCTGCAAGGCACTTATTTCCAAGAGGCCAGGACTCAATCCCAGGTAGCTTTCTCCCCAGAGGCCAAGTTTGTCCTGCTACAGAGTTCTGCCTTTGCCTCCCTGCACAGTTGCCTCTGGAGGGAAATAACTAACATTTACACAGCAGCTTACTTAACAGCTTACACTGTTTAGCTATATAACCAGTTCCTTTAGTCCTCACAGCCTAGTGAGGTAGGTGCTATTATCCCCATTTTCCAGCCAAGGGATCAGGAAGTTTAAGGAAGTTGCCCAAGGTTGCACGTCTCAAAAGGGGCAGAGATGGGATGCAGACCCAGGTCTGTTGGACTCCAAACCGTGTGCCCTACCCATGGCCTCTGGAGAAGGAACTGGGAGGGCTCCATCTGCCTTCACACGCCCCAGCCTTCACCTTCCCCCACCTCCCACCCTGCACACACACCTCGAGGGGTAGCTACCTTGAGCCCTTGAGCCCTTGAACCCTGGTCAGCCTTGAGCCCTCCTTAGGCCTTCACAGCACCTCTTGCTCCCACAGCCTCTTACCACTTCCCCAGCCTCCACACCAAGGCCTGGCTGCCTTCTCTCCACGTGCTCCGACCGCAGGGGCCAGTCCCGGGACAGCAGCACAGCAAGCTGGTGGGCTCCAAGGCTCTGTTGACCACAGGCAAGGCCTTGATGATTCTACCTACCGCCAAGGTTTTGATTTCCTTCCCACCTAAACCTGAGCTCAAGTGGGCAGCCACCACCCTGAAACCAAGAAAGGCAGGCCTCAAACTATGACTCACACCCTGGAGGGCAATGATGAGGGTTGGGGTCAGGACTGAAGGGCACAGGCAGAGGGCAGTTCCTGGGCTGGCTGAAGCCCCAAGGGAAGGGCTTGTTTCCCTCCGAATTCCCTTCCTAGACAAATTCCTGATCATCTCTCCCCTTCTCCCCTCCTTTTACACTAAGGCTGCTGTTCCCAAGTGCCTTTGTGGTCCCCATCCTGGAGGTGCCTTGTGGCCTTTACCCTCTGAAGCTAGAAATCTCCCCAGTACACATAGGAAGACCAAGGCCAAAAGCGAGTTCAAGGCTAGACTCTGTGACAGACCCAAGGCTGTGAGGCAAGGCTGAAGCATGCCTCATGAAGACACTGAGCCTTCCAGGGCCCCTGCCTCTAATCAATGCACACCAGGGGTTGGGGGGAATGCGGGACGTGAGGCTAGAGAAACCCTTGCTTCAGGCCTCACTGCCCCCATCCCAGCTGCAACACCAAATAAAAAGGAGCAAATAAAGTATTCTTGGCTTGGCTTTGTTTCTATCAGAGGGTGAAGAGAGTGTAGAGTGGGGCTCTGTACCCCAAAATCTAGAACAAGAGTTAGAGGCCATCAGCAACTCCTTCAGGAAGGAAGGCTCAGAATTCCCACATGGTGGCAGACATGGGCTTCTTGTTTAGGAAATCTCTCTGATCTTTAGGTAGGGAATAAGTCTTATTTTATAGAAGAGGAAACTGTCTGAATGAGGCAGCATGGCTTGCCCAAGATCACGGGGCAGTGGGCAGAAGTCTGGGATACACAGCCAGAGTGGCTGAGTACCGGGAGTCCCCCAAATTCCCAAGACCAGAGGAGGAGTTGGGCTGACATCTGATGGGCACCAGATTTACAACATGAGACAGAGGGCAGGGTGGACTTGGTATGAACTCCAGCCCTCCTCCGGAGGGAGTGGGTCTGTTTCTTCCTCAGTAAATGGCAAAGTCACCCAAAAAGAAAATATCCAACAAACCATAACCATCTGAAAAGTTAGGTATTCCTTAGTTATCAAGTTGAATGGTACACCCCTCTCCAAAGATACGTCTACCTAGAACCTGTTCATATGATTTTATCTGGCAAAAGAGTCTCTGTAGATGTACCAATACCAAACATCTTGTAAAGGTACTGAGATGGTATCATCCTGGATTTTCCACGTGGGCCCTAAAACCAATGACAAGTGTCCTTAGAAAAGAAGACATAAACCCAAGAAGGCCATGTGAAGATGGAGACAGAAATTGGTGTAATGAAGACGCAAGCCAAGGAACTCTCGGAGCCACCAAAGGCTGAGAGAGGCCAGGAAGGGTTCTCCCCTTGCCTAGGGCCTTCCGAGAGCAGGGCCTTGTCAACACCTTGACACAGACTTCTGGCCTCTAGAACCGTGAGAGAATCACTGTTGTTTTAGGTTGCGGTAACTTGCTATGGCAGCCACAGGAAACTAATACTCTAGGCAAATGAACTACATATACTCTGATCCAGAAACTCTTGCATAACAACCAGGAAGTACTTACAAGCAGGTTCACACCACAGTGCTGTTAGAGCTGAAAAACCTAACTGTCCAGTAACAGAATGGATAAACTGGTGTATTCAAGCATTGGAGTTCAAATTCCACGCCATACAACACATGCATTTCTCAGTATGGAGAGCAAATCACAAAAGAATATATACAGCATGATTCCATTTACAGAAACTTGGGGAACAGGCAAAATGAAATATATCATTTAAGGATGCACACATATGTGGTAAGACTTAAAAGTCAAGCAAAGGAAGAATTCTTCCGTTAGGGCAGTGGTTCCAACCTAGACGGAACATCTCAGGGAGCTTTTAAGAAAGATTGATGCTAGGGGTCTCGACCCCAGGCCAATCGAACCCGTGTCTTTGGGGTGCAGACTCCTGGAGATTTTCTAAAGCTTCCTGAGGGGCTACATAGGGGCGTTTCTCATGTGGGTTAGGGTTGAGAACTGCTGTTCCACAAGAGGCGTTTCTATTTCATGCCCAGAGCGATGGTTACTTGGGTGTTACCTTATAATTATTATTTAAATCACAGAATGTTTTATGCACTCTGTATGTTTTAATATATTTCACAAGTTTTTCAAGAAAAAAAAAAAATCATGTCTTCACGGACATGAGCTTCCCCAGAGCAGTCAAATTCACAGAGACAAAGGAGAAGGGTGGTTACTAGAGCCTGGGAGGGGGAGGGGGCTTCAGTGTTGAACGGGGACAGAATTTCAGTTCTGGAAAATGAGTAGAGCTCCGGAGGCAGATGATGGTGATGGGGGCAAAACACTGTGAATGTGTCTAATGCTGTGAACTGCACACTTAGCGACAGTTAATAGGGTAAATCTCGGCAGGTGTATTTTATCACAATGAAAAAACCTGACGTTTCTTCCCAGCTAGAACTGGGACAGAAACGGCCCAATAAAAGGCCCCACACTGATCTCAACAGAAAGCATAGTCGGTGATAAACATTTACTTTCTGAGCAAGTCTTCGAAACCATACTGAATTGGGTACATTTATTTTCTCAAGTCCAGAGAGCTGAAGTTATTTGTCCAACAGCACACGGCAAGTGGCCTAGCCAGGATTTGGCCTTAGGGTAGTCCGGATACAGAGCCCAGGGTCTTAAACCATGACCTTACTGCACGGTGAGCGCTGACCTCATTGTCCTCGGGGCTGCAGCGCCCCCCCCCCACCCCCCACTGTCCAGTAGGAAAGGCAGGAACAGAAGGAAGACTATCGCTGGTGCAGCCCCAGGCACCGTAGAGTCCTGGAGAAATAAGGGGGCAAAGGTGCCAAAAGCTCTGTGGGGGCGTCCCTGGGCCTGGGGCCCGGGAGGCGGAGACGGTGTAGATGGAGGTGCAAGGGCAGCCGGGCAGCCTGGGAGGGCGTCAGGCAGAGGCGTCTGAGGAGGGCTTCATCCAGGACCTGGGTGGGAGAGGCACGTCAGCATTCAGCCATGGCAGATCCAAGCAGCTCTGAGCAAAATGGGAGTGAAGCAAGTACTTCCTCCTTTCCTCTAAGTCCGTGGTCATTAATTTCCTTTTTACATGGTCACATGTATACATTCAAAACACACTCAATATGGCAGACACGGGCTAGGGGTTTGCCAAATCAGTTTCTACGAGGCGTACAGCTAAACTATGTTTCCCAGCCCCTCCTGCAGTGTGGTGAGGACATGCGATTTGAGTTCTAGCCAACAGAATGGGCGTGTATCATGTGCTCGCCACTTCCGGACCTGGCCCATGAAAATCTCCCACGTGAACCTGTACTGTCCCCACTTATCTGCTGGCTAGACAGCAACAGCCTGGGTCCCTGAGTGGCTGCTTGGAGCAAAGCCCACCTACAGGTGGGCTTCCCATTAATTGGACTTAAAACGGAGGAAAACCGATGTGTTAAGACTCTAGGACTTTGAGGCTACTCTGTTAGGGCTGACAGTTACCCTTATACAGGCAACCTCTTTTACCCCTTATAACAAAGAGACTCAAAGAATGGCAGCTTTAGAAGGGCCTTTAGAAACCAGCTAGTTCAACTCCTGTATTGAACAGATGGGCAGAATGAGATGCAAGAGAGGGGTGTCACCTGCTCAGGGCCATACAGTAAAACAGGGTTACAGACAGCCTCAGAGGCCAAGAGGACTGCCTCCCAGTCCCAAGCTGCACAGGTAATGTCTGGAGATGCTGCCCACCCTCATCCCCTGGCTCACCCCCGGAAAGCAGAGGGCAGAAGGGCTTGGGTACCTGTCTTTGGGGTTTGGTGCTCTCAGCTGGCAGTAGAAAGCGCTGGCCCAGGACAGTGCCCACGCGGGCAGAGTAGCTGTGGTCCCCAAGCACAGGGCAGAGCTGCAGGACCATGTGGACCTGTAGCTGACTGGGGAACACTGGAAGACAGGAGAGTCAGGACGGATGGTGAGTGGCTGCTCTCTCTGTCCTATCCAGTATCCTCTCACCCCATTTCCTCTGGGCAAACACCACCCCCCATTCTCAGATCAGGTGGTTTTAGTGAGGTCAATGTGACTACCCTGGCCTCCAGAGCAGGTTGGGGTAGTCATAGCTGTCAGTCTGCCTGGCCTGTGGGATTCACCCAGGAAGAGAGGCAATCCTGAATTTATTGTTGAAGCTACTGGGAATAAAGACTGTTCTTTCTTGCTGGGGTGCTAAACTGGTGGGGTGTGTAAGCCTGGAGCAGCTGGAGCCCCTGGCCATCTGCTTCACCAGGGGAGTGCCTGTGGGAGAAAGAAGCCAATGTACAGGAGGAAAGAAAACATGGAGAAACAGCTTCTGATGACATCCCTGAGCCTCTGGTCCAGCCAAATTATATGAGCCAAGAAATTATTATTATTATTATTATTATTATTATTATTATTATTATTAGGCTTATACCAATTTGAACTAGCTTTGGGGAAACTTACAACCAAAAGTACCTTGACAAACACAGAAATTGGGTGGGGGGACTATATGCTAGACATGGCATGAAATGTTTCACATATGTGAGCTTATTTCGCAGTCATGACAACCCTGTAAGGTGGGTCCTACCATCACTGTGGAAAACCAGAGCTCAAAAAGCAGCAAACTGCCTACCACCATAAACGGATTTAAACCCAGGAGCTGTACTCTGCTTCCATGTCTGGTAATAATCTAAAAACCCTCTTGCTATAAACCACCTAGAAACACTGGGAAAATATAATAGTCATCCCTTTAAATACACAATGGGCATACAAGAAATAAGGTCCCCAACACCAAAACACAAAAAGGAAAAATCCAGAACATACAAGAGCCAACATTTCACCTATTCTAGGGGTGCTGCCAGGGGGACTGGGTTTAAATAGCTACCCTGGGGGCCAGGGATGAGGTCTTGCTGCCCAAATGAAACCCTAGAGGGGCTACATCTTCAGTGAAAGGGTGGACCAGCAGAAAAAGCCAGCCGCCAGAGAAGCCGTAAGAGGAATGAACAAGTTTTCCCCTGAGAATCACAGCAATGAGCCTGCTCTCACACAGGTTTGGGGCTCTAATACTTTTTGAATGCTCTGTGAACTTCCACCGGAGACACTAATATTTAGGGAGGTCTTGAAGTAGTGAGAGCCCTAAAGCATTCGGCAGAAGCAAAGGCACAACCTCTCCCAAAGGTCCTACCTCGAATGAGGCAAAGGATTTCCACAGATGAAGTGAAGGCCCAGCTGAACCTGAATTCATAATCCTGAATCACAGAGCAGTAAAGAAACAACCCACCAAATGTGAAAGTCAGCAGGACACACTACAGGATTAGACCCTCAAGAATTTTAGACAATAGAATTATAGAAATACAATTGTTTTAAATCATTAAAGACAAAAAAGAACAAATAGTATGAGGGGAAAACATGTCATATTTTTTAAGGACATTTGTATTTGTGAAAGAACCAAAGAGAAGTGAAAAATATAGTCAAGTCCTGGCTCGGTAGCTCAGTTGGTTGGAGCATCGTCCCGATGTCACAAGGGTGCAGGTTCGATCCCAGGTCAGCACATACAAGAATCAACCAATGAATGCATAAATAAGTGGAAAAACCAATTGATGTTTCTCTCTCTCTCTCTAAAATAATCAATTAAAAAAAAATACAGCCCTGTCCTGGCTGGTATACCTCAATGGGTTGCACACTGGCCTGCTAACTGAAAGGTCATGGGTTCAATTCCTGGTCAGGGCACATGCCTGGGTTGCGGGCCAGGTCCCCATTTGGGGATGTGCAAGAGGCAACCGATCGAAGTTTCTCTTGCACATCGATGTTTCTCTCTCTCTCTTTCTCTCTCTCTTCCCTTCTCTCTAAAAAATAAATAAGTAAATAAAATCTTTAAAAAAAAAACAGAAAACAAAAAACACAGCCCTGACTGGTATGGCTTTGTGGGTTGGGCATCGTCCCACAAACCAAAAGGTCGCTGGTTCGATACCTGGTCAGGCAGGGAACATGCCTGGGTTGCAGGCCAGGTCCCCAGCTGAGGGCATGCGAGAGGCAACTGATCAATGTTTCTTTTGCACATCGATGTTTCTCTCCTCTCTTTATCCCTCCCTTTCCCTCTCTCTAAAATTAAATTAAATTAAATTAAATTAAATTAAATTAAATTAAAAAAAAAAAACCTAAACCCCCCACACCTAGTTTCATCACAGGGAAACTACAGACCACCAAAGACAAAGAGAAGACTCTGAGGTCAATAACTAAGAGAAAAAGTAGATGAGCTACAAAGGAAGGGCCATTAGACTGACAGTAGAAGCGCTGCCTTCTCCAGCTGGGCCTGGTCACATATGCTCTGGGGGTCTGTCGCATGCTCCCAGGCTGCTCCTAACACCACCTTCCTCCCACCCCCTCACCTCCCCAGCCAAATACAGTCCTAAGGTCTGGCTGGGGCTCTAGACCCAATTGTGACCCACCTGTTAGGGGCTGCAGCTGGACCAGGGCACAGCCAGAACCTGTGGCCACCACACGGAAGTGGCTTAGGGTCCTCTTGACACCTTCCAGGATGTCTTTTCGGGATGGAGACTTCACTGGAACTACCTGTGGTATCAGCCCCCAAGGATGAAGATGCTTCACACACAACTAGGAGCTATACCCAGACCCTCCCTGCACCCAATAGACTTAGGACAGGCAGTATAAGCAGTGGTCACTTGCCTGTTTTAGGGGACAGGACAGCCAGCCACCCATACCCCAAGTCTATAGCCTTAACTGCTCTATAAGGGTAATATGTCTGGAGAGTCCCCTCCTGTTCCCTACCCAGACCCTGACTCACGAGACCAACGCCATCAACGTGTTCCAGTTTTAGAGCTGCTTGGATCTTCCCCTCAGAAGTAGCTGGGATCCCATCAGTGACAGCCCTGAGAAAGAAGCAAGAGGAGGTCACACAGTGGCTTGCCAGGACCTCCCTACTACCATGGAAGCCTGCCAGCGCCTCTCACCAGTAGGTGGCTGTAGGTCTCTGGGCTCTTTGTGAATGGGCAAAGAACTTCTGGAGGCGGCTTGCTGTCTGAGGACAACTGGAAAGGAGTACAAGCCCAGAGGTCTCCCTGGAGGAAGAAAAGAAATCACAAAAGTTAAAGTCCCTTGGGCTCACTCACAAAAAAAGTGAGGAAAACTGACATGCTTAAGGCCAAAGAATAACACCAGATTATAACCCAGACCTCCTTCTGAGAAACAAGGCTCCCTCATGTTTGATAATCAGGCTATGCAGCTTGCTGTGTCTCTCGTTCTGCCCTGGCCCCCAGGGAGCTCAGAGTCAAATGCCATAAAAATTACCACCAATTGCTGAGTGTCTACCATGTGCGAGACACTGTACTAGGAATTTTATATATATATTAGCTCTGAAAGAATTAAATTCTCCACAAACAAGCCCAGGAGTTTGTGAAATTGCAAAAATATTTCTTCTCAAGCACCACCTCTAATTGATGGAAGTTAGAGGAAAGAATACCCATGATCAACTCCCAATGCCTACCATGAGTATGGACTTGGAAAAGTGACTGCATACTGAGCATTGGTATAATCAGCTCTATCTTATGACCAAGGAAGCTGAGGTTCTGTGAGATTTCATGTTTTGCCTAAGATCACAGTTTGTACATGAGGATTTGAACCCAGGTCTGTCTGTTCCCTCCTGGACCTTGTATTCTACCTCTATGATCCCAAACCAGCCATGGAAATGTCTCAGCTTATTTCTAAGTAACCTGCTCCCGAACCTTAGATGGATGCCTGTGCCCCTACCTCCCTATCACCCCCACCACTTACTTCCCAGATGCTTGGACAACCTGGAGCTCCTGCTCCCCAAGCCCCAGGGATTGGCTCAGCTCTGGCAGCACGGAGAACAATGTCAACTCTCCTGGTTTTCCTGGGAAAAAAGACAGAAAATTACAAGTTGCTCCCAGAGGCAACTTTATCCCACCACCCCCTTCTGTTCATTATTCCCTCCCTCAGAGATGTCAAATTCCCATTCAGTGCACCCCCTTTCCCTGCCCATACCTGTCACTGGAAGACCCTGTGGCTTGTTCAGTGTCACTAGTGGTCCTAAAACACACATGACAGGAGCATCATTGACAACAAAAGCAGCAGTTAGAGTTTACAAAGCACTTTCTCAAATCATGTTATTATGCAGTGCCACTACCCCTCTCAGACAGGAGTTATCAGCCACATCCTGAACTGAACATCCTCCCCCTCACATATACTAAGCTTGCTGACACCTCAGGGCCTTTGCGTTTACTGTTTCCTCTGTCCCAGATTTTCACATGTCTGTCTCCTTCGTATCACCTTGGCTAAAATGTCACCACCACAGAGACCTAATTCTGCAACCTAATGTCTGCCCGGGCTCTGACAGTGCCTCACTGTCATAACACATTTATTTATAGCACTGATCACTAGCAAGTACCTTGTTCATTTATTTTGGGTTTACTCCACCTCTCCCACTAAAATGTTGGCTCCCTGAGAGCAGGAATAATATTTATCTTGCAAAGCTGTGCCTAGTACAGTAGCTGGAACAGAGCCTATGCTCAATAAGTAGTTGAGAAAATTATTACATAGCTTAATGAAGACTGATGCTCAAAATTGTTACTTTCCTAATGCCACACAGCACACTGATTAGAGCCTAGATCTGACTCCAAAGCCTGCGTTTTGTCCATAAGCAATTTATCATAGCAATTTCCATTCTCACGTGCCTACTGTGTTCAAGATTCTAGTTCTTCACACCCTCCCACCCCACACCCCATCCTCATAAGGCTGAGAGTAGGAGAGATTATGTGGCTCTTTCCTGCTCATGCCTCTGATAGGAGGCAGACGAGGATTTGACCCCAAAGGCTTTAGTAGGGAGCCCAGTCGGCCCCCAGAAGGCTCAGAGCAGCAGGCTCCCCTCCCACGTCTCTATGCAGCTGTCCCTCTCACCCTCACCTTTCTGGTCCACCACAGATGCCCTCAACACATCAACCAGTTCCTCCCGACTGAGGTTCTCTGGCTGCAGCAGCCCTGGGAAGCGCTGGTTTCCCAGGGACCTCGGCCGTTTACTGGAGCCTCGAGGATGCAACTGATGCCTGGAAAGGTGGGTAAGCAACAGGGTCATCATTCGTTTCCCAGGGTGCTGCCCGTTCTTATCTCCACACACCTCTTCTCAAACCCTAACAAATGCCTCAGGATGCCTGGCCTGAGCTCTCTGAAAACTCAGGTTCGACTGGCCCCGTTTTACAGAAGAGCGAACTGAGGCTCAGCGAGGACTGGAGACTAATGTGCCATCATCACACAGCGGAATCGGCATTAGAATCCACATCTTCTTAATTTCAGATCCCGTACACACTTTCCCTCAACCTCACCCTCCCTATCACACAAAGTTGGGGATGGGTGCAATCACCGGGCCTCGGCGCCAAAAGCTGCGACCTTGCGAGCTGCGCAGACCCCGGGTCCCCGCCACCAGGCACCGCAGAGGTGGTCCAAAACGCGGTAGCCACCCATCTCCCGTGTGAGGTGAGTGCGCATGTGTTCAGAGGGTAGCCCCAACCCCGGCTCGTCCACAGCACGCTGATTGGTCAGATTGGCTGTCAATCGGAATAACAAGGAAGTGAGGCTTTAGGGCCTTGAGAAGGCGGAACTTTGCCTTCGTCCTGGAAGGAAATGAGTAGGTTCGCTGCTGTGGCTTAAGGGAACTTGAGACACAGCGGGGCAGGAATTCTCAGGGTTGGAGAAACTGTATCAGGGTGTGGTTGATAAGTCAGGTCTGAGAGTTGTAGTAGGGCCACATGATAACATGAATTGACAAAGGGCTTTCTAGACTCTGCTGCTTTTGTTATCAGTTTAGAATTAGATTTATATACAAAACCGGGACCAAAGGTTAAGGTTTTCTGATTACCATTCCAATTCTTAGGAGCCTTCGGACTTCAAAAAGCCACTGTTATGCACAATATTGTAAGGCAATTTGGGGAGGAAGGCGGTGAAATCCACACCCTTTGGACCAGTAAACCTGCTTGGGAGAACAACCTGGTGCTTAATCCAAAAGCAGAAAAAGTTCAGAAGCGGAAAGAGATTCATTAAAGCATTATTTATCAAAGCAAAAACAAAACGAATCTCAAAACTGGAAACATAAATTGTCCTGTGATTAGCCCTATAGGGGAAATGAATCTAATATATCACCTATTCAACAGTTTTTGAATGCTAACTGTATTCCAGGCCCTGGCATCAGTTAGCTGGAAACACAGATGAGCAAGACCCAGGCACTACCCACAAGAAGTTTCACCAAGTGGACACAGTTCACATCACAGCATCACAACACACCCTGCTAAAGCCTGTGCAGATTGTAAGAGAAGAGTGAGGAGGCAGGTGAAGTCAGAACAGGTGTCCAAGCATGAGTTGTGATTGACAGGATGTGAAGAACTTGTACAAATTCGCCAGGAGGGAGAGGGAGGGAAAAACAGATGAGTTAAGTGGGAGTGGGGGCAGAGACCAAAATGGATTCTATCCTATAATTACAATTGTGGAAAAGTTACATGCAACCTGTGCATTGTTTCTATTTATTGACTAAAAGCACTATAACTTAATTCATTGTTTGCATTAGCAAAAGATGTCAAATTGACCTAAATCCATCAACAGAGGGATGGCTAAGTGAATTGTAGCACCCCCATACCATGCAGCCATTAATGAATGTATAGGTCTATATGTGCTGATATTAATCAATCTCCAGAAAATATCAAGTCAAAAAAGAAAAGTGAAGGGGAGGGTGATTTGATATGCATATACAGTGTATATAAGTCATAATATATATAAGACATATATATAAGTCATATAAGTCAGTGCTTCATAATGACATTTCGGTCAACTACAGACTACATGTCATGGTGGTCCCATAAGATGAATGGAGATGAAAATATTTTTCTTCTTTTTTTAAAGATTTTATTTATTTTTAGACAGAGGGAAAGGGTGGGAGAAAGAGAGGGAGAGAAACATCAGTGTGTGGTTGCCTCTCATTTGCACCCTACTGGGGACCTGGCCTGCAACCCAGGCATGTGCCCTGACTGGGAATCAAACCAGCAATCTTTTGTTTTGCAGGCTGGCGCTCAATCCACTGAGCCACACCATCCAGAGTGAGATGAAAAATTCTTATCGCCTAATGATGTTGTAGTGTCGTAATGTCAGATAGCACAAGGCATTACTTACATGTTTTTGGTGATGCTGGTATAAACAAATCTAACACACTGCCAGTTGTATAAAAGTATAGCGCATACAATTATGTACAGGACATAATACTTGAAAATGGTAATAAATGACTGAGACTGGTTTATGTATTCACTATACTATACTTTTTATCATTACTTTAGAGTGTACACTTTCTATTTATTAAAAAAAATATATGTGTTGGCCCTGGCTGGTGTGGTTCAGTGGATTGAGTGCCAGCCTGTGAACCAAAAGGTTACCAGTTCGATTCCTGGTCAGGGTACATGCCTGGGTTGCCAGCCAGGTTCCTGGTTAGGGGCATGTGGGAGACAACTGATTAATGTTTCTCTCTCACATCAATGTTTCTCTCCCTCTCTTTCTCCTTCCCTTCCCCTCTCTCTAAAAATAAATAAATAGCCCTGGCTGATGTGGCTCAGTGGATTGAACACCAGCCTGTGAACCAAAAGGTTGCTGGTTTGATTCCCAGTCAGGGCACATGCCTGGATTGTGGACCAGGTCCCCAGTTGGGGGTGTATATGAGATGCAACAGATCAATGTTTCTCTGCCTCTCTTTCTCCCTCTCTTCTCCTCTCTAAAAATAAGTAAATAAAATCTTTTAAAAAATAAAAATAAATAAATACAATCTAAAGAAAAAAATACTTTTAAAAAAGTTTGCTATAAAGCAGTATGCCATGTTATACCAACAGCCCCATACATCTCATGCTTACCATGTCTCTTAATTGTATCATTTTCTCTTGTGTTTGATTTAGTCTTGTGTTGTTTTGTAAGTAACATGTAATACAGGCTTGTAGCCTAGGAGCAATAGGCTACACTATATAGCCTAGGTATGTAGGATACTATACCATCTAGGTTTATGTAAGTCCATGACTATGTATGTGTGTGACATTTATATATATTTATTAGATTTATATACTCTTGCATTTTTGAAAGGACACACAAAAATAAGATGGTGTTTGCTTCTAGAGAAGCAATCAGAGCTGAAAAGATGAATAAATTTTTTCCCTTTGGAAGTTTTTTTAAGTTTTTTATCTCGTCAATTTATTTCTTCTACACACACACCTAGTTTAGAAATCTAACATATAAAAGACTATAAGATTCACAAAATTTTTTAAATGATAAACATTTTAAAAAATAAAAATAGGTAGAAGTAAATTTTCTTAAAAGACTGTGTGATTCTATGTACATGACATTTCAGAATAGGCAAACTATACTTGCAGAAAACCAAGCGGATGCCAGAGGCTTGGGGTGGTGGTGGGATGGGGATTGACCAAAAAGGGTTATAAGGGAGCTTTTTGCCACACTGGCAAGGGTGGTTACGTACTGTGTAAATTTGCCCAAATTTAACTGGACTATACATCTTAAAAGGGTGAATTTTGTTGTGTGTAAGTTATACCTCAAGAAACTTTATTTCTAATTCACAGATTTAAACAATCAATTTTTAAATAGATGTGGGCAAATAGACAGTACTGACAAGAAATTTGGCAAGAATGCAAGTGGTTTTATCTTGTTTTGGGCTTGGACATTAGTGTGCTTTGTCATAAGGCCCCACAGTATTTTAGAATCCTTTTTCTGAAGGTCTCCTGTATATTTATTTATAAGTGTTACAGTACAATGAGCGGCCAGAAGGGAAATAAAGGCAGAGCCCTCACCATTATAATCTAACATAGAACTTAATACACGAGCCTAAAAGCCAAGGCTCACCTGTTGACCCAGTAATCCTGAGCCTGGCCCAATAAGGCTGCCAAGCATTCCGAACAACATAAGCAAACTATGATAGTGCAGGGAAAAGCCCTTGAAAGTCTGTGTGTATCATCTCCACCAGCTGGGAAAAGGAAAACCTTGAGACTGTGCATTTATCCCAAGGCCTGGAAGGGAGAAGGGGAGGGGGACTACAGTGCCCAAAGGGAAAAAAACCCATAAAACATCTTTGGTTAACTGCCTACCTACTGTCACGTATGCAAAATGAACAAATAGAGTCTGGAGCAAGATAAGAATTCGGGCTAACAGACCCCACACATACCTGCGTTCGGGTAGTCACGTCTACCCGGGAGAAGCTGGCACCACCTTTACTCATCAATCAATATATAACATCTTCACCCTGACCCCACCAACTATGTATGTCCTCAGAATGAAATGCTCACTCTCTTGGCACTCTTGGTTCTTTTTGCCACACTGGGGCCCCCTGGCCAGCTGGCCTCTGGCCACCTTACTTTTGCCACCCCTGCTCTAGCCACACTTGCTTTTACTTTCCCATTAGAACTTAGTCCAAATAAACTTTGCTTGCATACTAGTAGGCTTGCTGATCTATAATTCTTTACTGCATCAGGGTGAAGAATCGAGTTTCTGGGGCTTTTTCCCGTAACATAAGCACCAGCTTGAACAAGATGGAAAGACTGAGGCTGAGTAGCTGGAACAAATCCTGCCAGCAGACCTCTCCTTCACTGATGCAGACTCCGTCCCCCGGAATCTGTGTGTTGTGGATGTTTATGCTATGGCTGTGATGAACAACAAACAAATTCACACGGACTAAAGAAATCCGGTGGAGAAAAAGGGACGGCATGGCCTCTCTCTAAGTGAGAGAGAGAGGGCCCCGGCCCCTGCCTGGACAGGCTTTTACTGATATTCTAGGTACATTACATCAAGGATGGTCCTCATTTACTATGCACAGGTTCGCTTTAGGTGGTTACTTTTTATAGATTACAAAGGAAAGAATGTTGCCAATTACTTCAAAGAGAAAGGACATTTGCAAATATAAAGGGGAAAAGTGGTTGAGCTGGTTACACCCCATACTTGGGAGGTTTATCGCAGATCACAGTAAACCTCTGTTGCCTCAATTCTGGGTAAGTGAGTTTTTTTTAGCAAGAGCAAGACTCAAAGCTGCCTAGGTACAATGCAGGCCTGATTCCCACAGGAGAACCGATCCGTGGATTTGGCTTCCTGTGTGCCAGACACACACCTGTCTGTTTTCAGACAGAGCTGGGCTACATTCAGCATTCCACGTGGATAGGTTCCCTATACTTCACTACCATGCTCGGCTCCAGGAGGGGCCATTCCCCTACTTGGACTAACCTCTAGCCCCACTGAGGCTTGAGCTCCTATACTCTTTAAAATTTTCCCTAAACAGCTTCAGCCTCATCAAAGCTTACCCTCCCCTGTTCACTGCCCACTGTTGATGCTACTCCATTAATCTCCAAGCTCCTTAAAGAAAAGGAAGAACCTATTTTCCTGTGCTGGGACAACTCAGTGCCAAGTCAGTCACTTAAGACTCACTTGTGAAACTCTAAACTCAAGTGGAGGGGGTGTGGGGACAAATTCCAAGCATCTGCCACCCCTAGCCCAACTCAAAGTATGACTAATTTTATAGGAGGAGCAAGTAGACCACAGCCTCAGCAAAGGGTGAGCAGAAGCAGCTTCTATGCTGAAATAAACATTGTGCCTCCATGTGAGAAGGCCCACTCTATGAAGCCAGGATGACACTGAGCCAGGCCTCCAGCCGTAACTGCAAGACCTGAAAAGCCCAGAATAGAAAATATTCTTCTGCTAGCTCTGGCAGCTCCTCCCACACATGGCTGCAGGTTATGTATGGGTCAGCTGCCAGCATTAACTCTCCAACTCTATCTTTGGTAACCCAGGTATTTGTCTTTGTTCTTTTTTTAAAAAAGATTTTACTTATTTATTTTTAGAGAGAGGGGAAGAGAGGGAGAGAGAGAAGGAGAGAAGGAGAGAGTCATTGATGTGCCAGAGAAAATCTGATTGTTGCCTCTTGCACACCATAACCAGGGACCTGGCCTGCAACCCAGGCACGTGCCCTGACTGGGAATCAAACCAGTGACCTTTCAGTTTTCAGTTCAACACCCGTCCCACTGAGCCACACTAGTCAGGGCTGTCTTTGTTCTTAATAAGCCCAAATAGATTTTAAGTAAGGGTTTGAAATGACACATTTTTGAATCTGAGAGTTAGACTAAAGCACGGTCACCAGCAAACCTAGCCTTTCTTGCTTGTTTTGTTTGAATTGCCCTGTATTGAAAAATGCCAGCTTATACTGATGATAAATTAATATTCTTTGTGGCTACCTAACAACTCATTTTGAAATCCTGAGGCTGAAAGTTCTGAACTGTTTGGCAAGCTAGGGAAGGCATTGATGGAGAGCTGTGTCACAGCTTGATTCATGCTTTACCACCTGAATGCTCGAAGGGTTGTAGTAAAGTGCAACAATGAGAAGTTAGAAGAGTGCCTTAATCTCACCCTGCCAATCAAAGCCCTTCTGACAGGCAAATTTATTTTGTAAATTGTTATTTAGAGTATGGATTATATGGTTTGCTTAAGTTTCTGGTTAATCAGACATTAGTTCCAGAATCAACTGCAATTTTTTTTTTGGCAGAAAAGTGCTATTTTTTGTAACTTCACATTTTGGAGAATGATTTGACAATAGACTCCTTTTTTCCCTTAGACCTTTCCAATCTTGCAGATAGAAACCCGCCCTCATCCCCAAGGAACACAGGCAAAGATGTAGCAGTGTAAATCATTTATTGTGAATGCTCTAATATCATACACTAGTGGGCCTGACAATTCACTCAGGAGTGTTAGGGATGGTGGCCAGGATGTAGGGAGTGTGATGAAAGTACAGCATGTAGACAGGTAGCTGAGGGGCAGACTTCCTGCCTAGTTTGTTAGAGACCAGTCTTGGTCAGCTAAGCTACCTTGGACAGGAAGGGGCTGGGCCAGGCCAAATCCCCTCAGTTCTCCCTTGGACAGCCCATGCCAGGTTTCCAGCCCTTCCCCTTGCTTCCACATTCATAGTCCTGTGGGGATGAGGGAGTTGTAGGGAGGTAAGAAGCTCTCTAACTGCCAGGCTTGTGGGTGCTACCAGCTCAGTATGAGGTCTCCAGTCTAGTCCTTGGCAAGAGAAGGTCTCCAAGACTTAGGCCTTCATTGCAGCATCTTCAGACAGGTTGGGATGAGGGATGGGGCCTTGCTCTTGGGAGGCTGTTCTCCCTCTGTGGCATCCAGAAGCTGCTGCATATAACAGGAAGTGCCGAGCAGCACGTGGCCTGTGGCCTGCATGCTGAGGAGGGCCCAGCGAAGAGTTTCCCTGGGTGGAATGAGAAAGTAGTAGAGTCAAAACTCAAAGAAAACTGCCTGCATCTCCAAAATGTTCCTCCCCCATGAGTCATGTGCAAACAGAAACAGATGCTGGCTTCCCCCAGCAAATGGGAAAGAGTCTACAGGTATCGCCTTCAACTGTACCTTAATTGAGATGTCCAAAATTTAAGCTCATTTAATGAGGCCTTTTATTTTGGTAATATAACTTTGACCAGCCATATTGACTTACATAACATGAAGATTGTAACTCTGCCTTTCACAATATCTGTTCTAGACTCTGAGGCCTTTCCAAGTCATTTGTAGTCGAGCTAATTTTCAGAGTCCTGCACATGAAGATACCATTTTGATCCCACACAGGGTTAGGAGGTTGAAATAACATAAATCTCTTAACATGGGGCCTGATGTGTAGAAGAGTAAGGGAAATGTGGGGTCAAGACGAGCTGGCTGAGGGCTTGACTACTTTAATCAAGTTCTTAGCCAAATCTGTTTAAAAGAAATAGGTGAGAGTCACGAAGGGTACCAGTCCTAGAGGGGATCAGGGAGGAGGGAAAAAGGAAAATAAATACTTCCTGGATGATATTAAAACTTGTCTTCCGTTAACCTTCATTCAATAAATGATGGTTGAGGTAGAAGGGGGCAGAAAGATAATTAGAACCATAAATATCTGCACATAAAAATACTCAAAAAATATAAAGGTTATATCTCAGATATATACCCATTTCTGAAATTACAGAACTGAGGCTTAAAACCATAAATAGGAATGAAATTCTGACACATGTTACAACATGGATGAGACTTGAAAACATTATGCTAAGTAAAAGAAGCCAGACACAGAGAGACAAGTCTTGTATGATTTCACTTGTATGAGCGCCGTAGAATAGGCAAATTAACAGCGATAGAAAGTAGAACAGAGGTTGCCGCAGGCGAAAGGGAGGGGGAGTGGGCAGTTAATGTTTAATGGGTACAGAGTTTCAGTTTGGGATGATGAAAATGTTCTGGAATTGGATAGTGGTGATGGTTGCACAACACTGTGAATGTCACTGAATTGTACACCTAAAAGTAGTTAAAATGGTAAATTTTTTGTGATGTTTATTCTAACACAATTAATAACCCCAAACCTAGCCAACAACACCATGTCACTACACTGAGTGCAGCTTGCAATTGTTTTTTTATTTTTGATGCTATGATGTCTCCCGAGTTCAGGACTGAGAGTCCTACTTTCCCTAAATGGACTACAACTTCTTGCTCTAGACCTTGAAATCAGCAAACTACTGACAGCAAGCCCAGAACAAGACAGGGCATGATACAGTATAGGAGGAAAAAGGAACTTCTAGCCATGGTGTCATCTCTGGCAGGCAGAACCACGCAGCCTCAGGCTCCTCATCTGCAGACTGAGTGTGCAGAGAATAAAGTCAGAAAGCCGAGAAGGTCTCATGTGCGCCTGCTACGTATGTCTTGGCAGAACTTCTCAGAAGTTCCCTGAGAACAAGGGCCACATGTGTCTTCATTCATTCTACAGTTATTTGAATTACTGCCATCTGCCAGCATTCATCAAGGTAGTGGAAGCAACACAAATTCTTGCCCTCATGGAGCTTGTTCTGACATCTTGCTCTTTAGCTTACACAATAGGGCCAGGAACTCAATGAGTACTCAATAAATACTAAATGAAGCAATTGGAGAAGAGTGGAATCTGTCAGAAGAAATAGGCAAGATGTCATGCTCTGCTACTCCTTAGCTTTGAGGCTTTGGACTAATTGGATGGCCTCTGCGTCAGTGGCACATCTATCTAATGGGGTAAAAATGCTATAGAGCACCCCTGGGGCAGCTGCATTTGGGAAACACTACCATAACATTCCTTGTCTCGTGATTTTTTTAAAGATTTTTATTTATTTATTTTTAGAGAGAGGGGATGGGAGGGAGAAAGACAGGGAGAGAGATATCCAATGTAACAGAGATACAAAGATCTATTGTCTCTTGTACACCCCCAACTGGGGACCTGGTCCACCACCCAGACATGTACCCTGACTGGGGATCGAACCGGTGATCTTTAGGTTCACAGGTTGGCCCTCCACCAGCCAGGGCCCTCGTCTTATGATTTAACATATTCTCAGGTTCCTCTGGTATTTGATTAAGTCTTTCAAAAGTAAAGTAAAGCCCTGGCTGGTGTAGCTCAGTGGATTGAGCATGGGCTGTGAACCAAAGGGTCACCAGTTCGATTCCTAGTCAGGGCACATGCCTGGGTTGCGGGCCAGGTCCCCGGTGGGGGGTGCACAAGAGGCAACCACACATTGATGTTTCTCTCCCTCATTCTCTTCCTTCCCCTCTCTCTAAAAATAAATAAATAAAATCTTAAAAAAAAAGTAAAGAGTTTTTAAAAGATCACTAAACAATACAAATGGCTATTGTCTGTCCATAGACATGCAAATTAATTCTGCCCTATGGAGAGACAATTATTTCACCCCTCCTACCCCCATGGAAAATTCCAATTTTGTATTTATAATTTTATTTCAGCTTTACTGATGGACCTGTATATAGGTGGGGTTCTGAATTCTCCTTTGAACTGATTATAACTTCTTGCTGGTTCTCTCATTAATTAATGAGTTAAATAAAACCTTTTTTAAAACTTTTTTAATTGATTTTTTTTTTTAGAGAGAGAAGAATGGAATGAGGTAGGGAGTGAGGGAAAGATAGATAGATAGATAAACACTGATTTGTTTTTCTACTTTTCTATGCATTCATGGGTTGTTTCTTGTATGAGCCCTGATGGGGAATCAAACTCACAACCTTGGTATATCAGGATGATACTCTAATCAACTGAGCTACCAGGCCAGGGCCTCAATAGAATCTGTGACATGTGTTCATTTTTAACAGTTGATTAGAAGACTATTTAGGAAAATTTACTATTTTAAATGAAAAAAAAATTGTTCTAGTGGAAAAATATTAGAAGAAGTAAATATATCCTGGTTCTGCCTGGAGGACTGTGTGTGCCCCTTTGGCATACACTAGTGAAATCTAAAGCAATAGTTCAGCCATAAGTTCTGGACAAATACTGTCTTGCTTTGTCAGCATCAATACCAGTTCCAGGCTGTAAAAAGCTGAGGTCCATGTGAGCACATAGTGGCTCTTCCACTGCTGCATACCCACCCTGCCCCCAGCTAACCCCAATTCACTTACTTCATGATGCGCTTGGCCCCATAGCAGTTCAGATTGTAGGAAAGGGAGTATGTGCCATAGAGAGTTGCCTTTACATTCAGGCAGCCAATGAGGTCCTGTGGGTTCACCTTGTACAGGTCGAAAGTTACACGGGCCACATCAATCTTCTTGGCAGGCTTACGGGAGGGGGACAGTTGGTACCTAGAGCCCTGCATCAAGACAAGCATGTGGTTGGCACCCCTCAAGGACTTCCTCCAGACTCCAAATGTTCTCCCTCCAGAGGTGGCACCTCACCTGCTCTGATGGGGGCTGCCATTTCTGCCCTTTCTGGAGGACCATAAACACTGTGTCATCTGCCAGGGTCTGAAAATACTCTTCTGTCTCTACAGCTGTGCCATCTTCCTCCAGCACCAGGAAGAAGGGCTTGTCCTCCAGTATCAGGGTGTCCCGGACCTGCAGAGTAAGGTTAGTGATGCTTCTGCCATCCCCATGCAGCTACAGAGCTGGTGCACAGGACAATGCTTCAACCAACTGAGCCACATGGCCAGGGCTAGATATATCACATTTTTAATTGATTTAACAATTTTTTAAAAATTTTATTTATTTATTTTTAGAGAGAGGAAGAGAGGGAGAAAGAGAGGGAGAGAAACATCAATGTGTAAGAGACACATCAATTGGTTGCCTCTTATATGCCCTGGCCCTCAATCCAGGTGTGTGCCCTGACTAGGAACCAAACCAGTGACCTTTCAGTTTGCAGGCTAGTGCTCAATCCACTGAGCCACACCAGCAACTGATAGACATTTAGTTGTTTCCATTTTTTGAGTATCATGAATAATGCTATTATGAACATTCATCTACAAGTTCTTGAGTGAACATATGTTTATTCTTTTCCTAGGTATATGCCTAGGAGTGACACTTCTGAGTCATAATTAACCCCATTTTTAACTTTTTGAAGAACTACCAAACTATTTTCAAAAGCAGCTGCATCATTTTATATTCTCACCGGAAATATATGAGGATTCCAATTTCTCCATAATCTCATCATCACTTATTATTATCTGTCTTTTTTATTTTAGCCAGTCTAGTAGGTATGAAGTGATTTTGACTTGAATTTCCCTAATGACAAAGATGTTGAATATATTTCCATGTGTTGTTAGCCATTTGTATATTCTTTACAGAAACGTCCACTCAAACCTTTGCACATTTTAAAGTGGGTTGTCTTTTTATTGTTAAGTTATAAGAGTTCTTTATATATTCTTGACACTAGACCTTTATGAGATATGCAATTTGCAAATATTTTCTCCCATTCTTTCCTTTGATTGCTTGTGCTTTGGTGCCATATCTAAGAAACCAAGATCATGAAGACTTATACCTATGTTTTCTTCTAAGGGTTTTATAGTTTTAGCTCTACATTTAGCTCTTTAATCTACTTTGACCTAGTTTTGTACATAGCCTGAGGTAGGGATCCAATTTTATTCTTTTGCATGTGGGTATCCCGTTGTCACACCACCATCTGTTGAAAAGAGTATTCTTTCTCCATTGAATAGTCTTGGCATCCTGTTGACAATCAACTGACCATAGATACATGGGTTTATTTCTGGACTTTCGATTCTATTCCATTGATTCGTATGTCTTATGTACTGAATTATACATTCCTAAAATGTATATTCTGAAGATGTAAAAACAGGTGCCTTAGAATGGGACTGTTTTTTGAAGTAGGGTTTTTAAAGAGGTAATTTAGACTTCTGCCAAGATGGAGGCATAGGAAGATATGCTTAGCTTCCTTACACAACCAAAAGAGCGATAACAACCAATATAAAAACTAAAAAACAACCAGAACTGCCAGAAAATCGAACTGTATGGAAGTCCGACAATAAAGAAGTTAAAGAAGGAACATTTACCCAGATTGTGCCACAACGCAGCAGTTGCCCCACCCTGGTGAATACCTAAGGCTCTGCCACTTACAACATAACAGGTGCACTGAGACAAAGAAATATGGCCCAAATGAAAGAACAGATCAAAATTCCAGAAAAAGAACTAAGTGATGAGTAGATAGCCAACCTATTCGATGCAGAGTTCAGAACACTGGTAATCAGGATGCTCACAGAAATGATTAAGTATGGATGCAAAATAAAGAGAGAAGTGAAGGCTATACAAACAGAAATAAAGAAAAATATACAGGGAACCAACAGTGAAGGTAAGAAAACTGGGACTCAAATCAATGATTTGGAGTAGAAGGAAGAAATAAACATTCAACTGGAACAGAATGAAGAAACAAGAATACAAAAACATGAGGAAAGACTCAGGAACCTCAGGGACAACTTTAAATGTTCCAATATCGAAATCATAGGGGTGCCAGAAGGAGAAGAGGAAGAGCAAGAAATTGAAAACTTATTTGAAAAAATAATGAAGGAAAACTTCCCCAATCTGGTGAAGGAAATAGACATGCAAGTCCAAGAATCTCAGAGAGTCCCAAAGAAGTTGGACCCAAAGAGGAAAACAACAAGACACATCATAATTACATTACCCAAGATTAAAGATAAGGAGAGAATGTTAAAAGCAGCAAGAGAAAAGCAGAGAGTTGCCTACAAAGGAGCTCCCATAAGACTTTCAGCTGATTTCTCATAGGAAACCTTGTAGGCAAGAAGGGGCTGGAAAGAAGTATTCGAAGTCATGAAAGGCAAGGACCTACATCCAAGATTACTCTACCCAGCAAAGCTATCATTTAGAATGGAAGGGCTTTCCAGATAAGGTAAAGTTCAAGGAGTTCATCATCACCAAGCCCTTATAATAAGAAATGTTAAAGGGACTTATTTAAGAAAAAGAAGATGATCAAAACTATGAACAGTAAAATGACAACAAACTCACAACTATCAACAACTGAACCTAAAAAACAAAAACAAACTAAGCAAACAACTAGAATAGGAACAGAATCACAGAAATGGAGATCACATGGAAGGTTTTCAGTGGGGAGGGGACAGAGGGACAATGGGGGAAAGGTACATGGAATAGGAAGCATAATTGGTAGGTACAAAAGAGACAGGAGGAGGTTAAGAATAATATGAGAAATGGAGAAGCCAAAGAACTTATATGTACAACCCATGGACGTAAACTAAGGAAGGAGGAATGCTAGAGGGAGGGGGGCTGCAGGGCAGAGGAGGATAAAGGGGAGGGGAAAAATGAGAAAACTGTAATAGCATAATCAATAAAATATATTTCAAAAAATAAAAATAATGAGATAATTTAAAATTAGGTCATTAGGGTGGGGCCCTACTCCAATATTACTGGTATCCTTATAAGAAGGGAAGAGGCCCTGGCTGGGTAGCTCAGTTGATTAGAGTGTTATCCTGATATACCAAGGTTGCAGTTTTGATCCCTGGTTAGGGCACATACAAGAATCAACCAATGAGCCCAGACTGGTGTGGCTCAGTGGACTGGGCACTAGCCTGCGGACAGATAGGTTGCCAATTTAATTCCTGATCAGGGTGCAGGCCTGAGCTGTGGGCCAGGTCCCCAGTTGGAAGCATGTGAGAGGCAACCGATTAATGTATCTCTCCCACATTGATGTTTCCATCTCTTTCTCCCTCCTTTTCCCTCTCTCTAAAATAAATAAATAAAATCTTTAACAAAAAGAATCGACCAATGAATCCATGTTTCTCTCTCTCTCTCCTCTCCTCTCCTGTCTCTCTCTCAAATTAATAAATAAAAAAATAATAAAAAAGAAGGGAAGATTAGGACAAGAAATATACAAAGAAGAAAGCCAGTGTGCATAGGAAAATGGCCATTTATAAGCTACAGAGAGAGGCCTCGGAAGAAACCAACCCTGAAATCACCCTTATCTAGCTGTCAGATTTGAGAGAAAATAAATTTCTGTTATCTAAGCACCAGTCTGTAGTCCTTGGTTAGAGCAGCCCTAGCAAACTAATAGAGTGTGTCTATCTCTCAGTTGGTGCCACAGAGTCTTGATTACCGACTTTATAGTGAGTTTTGCAATCAGGACACGTGAGTCCCCCACCTTCCTATTTTTTCAGGATTGTTTTGACTATTCTGAGTGTGTTGCAGTTCTATGTATATTTTAGAATCAGTTTGTCAATATCTACAAAACGAGTAGCTGGGATTTTGATGGGGACTGCACAGAATCTGCAGATCAGATTGGGGAATATTACCATCTTAAAATATTAAATCTTCCAATGCCTGAGTACATTTGTCGTTTCACTATTTAAGTCTTCTTTAGTTCCTTAATTTAATTTATTTCAACAATGTTAATATTCAATCTGTAAGTCTTACACCTTTTATTAAATTTATTCTTAAATATTTTATTCTCATTGATACTATTAGAAATGGAATTGTTTTCTTAATTTCATTTTTGTATTGTTTATTTCCAGTGTATGGAATTACAATTGATTTTTTAAAAATATTTTATGTATTTATTTTTAGAGAGAGGGGAAGGGAAGGAGAAAGAGAGGGACAGTAACATCAATGTGTGGTTGCCTCTCACGTGCCCCAAACTGGGGACCTGGCCCGCAACCCAGGCTTGTGCCCTGCCTGGGGACCAGTGACCCTTTTGTTCACAGGCCTGCGCTCAATCCACTGAGCCACACCAGCCAGGGCTACAATTGATTTTTATATATTGACCTTATCTCTTACAACCTTGTTGAACTCATTTATTAGCTCTAATTTTGTGTGTATGTGTGTGTGTATTCCTTAGGGTTTCCAATATACTAGATCATGTCATCTGCAAATAGAGATAGTTTCACTTCTTATTTTCCAATTAGGATGCATTTTGTTCTAAAATCTTGCCAAATTACCCTAGCTAGAACCTCCAGTACAATGCTGAATAGAAATGGCAAGAGTAAACATCCTTATCTTATTCCTGATTTTAGGGGGAAAGCTTTCAGAATTCTACCATTAAGTATAATGTTAGCTATCAGTTTTTATAGATATTCCTCAGCACACATATGTAACTTAAAATTTCCTAACAGCCACATTAAAATAAAAACAGGTGAAATTACTTGTAATATATTTATTTAATTTAATCTAAACTATACATATATAATTAAGGTATAATTTTATAAGATTTTACATTTTTAAGTCTTCAAAATCCTATATGTACTTTATACTTAAGCACATCTCAATTTCAATTAGATAAATTTCCAGAGTCCAGTCACCACATATAACCAGTAGCTAGTTACTGCACTGGAGAGAGTAACTCTAAACAGATCCAGGTTTGAATTTTAGCCTCCCTACTTCACGGTTCTGAACTTAATCAGGTCACATCATTTCTCTAAACTGGTTTCATCATCCCAAAAGCTGAGACAAGTACAGTGTTAGAACCCTTACCATGATTAAACGCAAAAGTGTTTGAGATGACAGTTTGGGTTTAAATCCCAGTGAATATACTTGCAAATAAACTACAAGTGAATATACTTGGCCTCTGTCCCTAGAAAATGAGAATAATTGTAACTGTCTCAAGGTTATGATGATAAGAAATGCTACATATAAGTCATATGGCAGAGTACAAAATCCACAATGTGCATTTACTAAATTTTAGTAAAATTTCCACTTTAATTAGTATTACTATATTAATTGAAATGGAAAGAGACCCATGGCATGTCATAGGATGAAAAGTCAGGCTCCATACTACATAACCCAGCTGTGAAGTAAGTTATGTGTAAGGATAGACTTACATAGGATAGACCTAAATGGACATTCACAGCCATACCATTAGTTATCTTGGAATAGTAGAATTCTCGCCTTACTTTACTTACTTGAATTCACCACAGAACATATTTTTCTGCTTACAATCCTTTAACAAAGGCCTGCGATTGGCAACACCAACAGCCAACATCGTTCAATAGCAGTAAACACATTTAGTTCCCACATCTTGGTTTCTGAATACTATTCTTCACTAAAATGAAGCAGATCTCCTTAGAAAAAAAACGGTGAACTCAAGGGCTAGGGCAGGGAAAGTACAATATGAGCCTATTGTGCTCGAAAGTCAGAAAGCACAACACAGAAATAAGGCTGAAGGAGTCCCACTGGCCAAGACTGGGACAATTTGAGCATCAACAAAAATAATTGTTACTATCCTTATATCTCATTTGAATGGGGATTCTTGAGTCCTTTTTAATATAAGTAAATGAATAAATTGAAATTTAGATGCAGAATGAGATTTTACTTAGTACAAAATACCTCGCTAGAAAATAATTAACACAAAGGGAAAAACAATAACTTTACAGAGAGAAACCTGACTGTATCTTTTATTCAAAGATTCAAAGTTAAACAGTAATGTGGCAAATCAAAATTGTATACAATTAGACAATTCTAAACTAAAGGAGAATAAACAAAACAACTGGTTTATAATCTTCAAAACAGTCAAGGCCATGAAAATCAAGGAAATTGAGGAACTGGTCCAGACTGAAGGAGACGAAAGAGATGTACAATTAAATAGAATACTTGATCCTGACCTGGGTCCTTTTGTAGCAAATCATACCATGGGGACAATTGAAAACATTTGAATGGAGTTTCAAGATCAAATGGTAGGAGTCATGTAATATTGTATTGTCCCTGATTTTGATGGTTGTATTGTGGTTACACAGAAAAAGATCCTTGTTTGGAGAAAACATACATCGAAGTATCCAAGAATGACAGGCATCAAGTTGGCAACTTGCTCTCACATGATACAGGAAGTCTTGTATTATTCGTGCAACATTTGTTAGTTTGAGATGGTTTCAAAATTAGTTAATGTTTTTAAAGAAGACCCTCCAATAGCACACTGTTTTTAACTTGAAACCCAACTGTTCTCTGCCATAGCCAATAAGGGACCTCATACCTTGGTCTCTGCCAACCATACGGAGATACCCTCTCTCCCCTCACTTTCTCTGCTCTTTTCTTTTTGTTGCCAAATTGGGACGGTAGTGTAGATAAACAGATGTCGTCCCTGCTCTGTCGGTAAGATCCACTCCTAACCTGCAGTCCACCTTAGGAAGCTGAACCCTCACTGCTGTGCCTCCCTGCATCCTCTAGAGTTAGGGCTCTGACCAGGAGTTCCCAAACTCAGTGGCTCTAAGAATCTCCCAAAGAACCTGCTAAAACCTGAGCCTCACTCATGACCTAATCAGTCTCGTGGGGTGGGAGGGAGAAGTGTGGGAAGCCACGTGTTAACAAGGCCATTTCAATGCATAGGTTGGTCCCCCAACCTCAGAGTCTAGACTCGAGTGTGAAAGAGCACTTTTGATTCAAGGCACAAGAAATGTAGTCTGGTGCAACCAGAAGCCTCAAAGCGGGAGAAACTGGCTTCCAGGAAGAATGGACCTAATTCAGAGAAATGGGGGAGGATAATCTAGAATAGAGGGTTAAGTCAGCTATGATTTCTATATGCTCAACCGTCTAGTAATTGGAAGCCTAATTCAAACATTTGATCTGTGTCCAGACCTAGGCTTCCAGATGAGCAGGGTCCCACCCTCTGGCGCTGATAAACTAGTGGGGCAGTGACACACATGACTAATATAGAGCCAGACTAGATAATGCTGTAGGCGGGGCAGTGGGAGAAAGTATTCCAAGCAAGTGGAGGGGGAGCCTGGCTAAGGGGAAGGGTGTCGCTACCATCCACAATAGTTGTATATCCTGGTTTCCTCCTCTGGAAGCTTACCTGATTAATAGTTTGAAGAAAGTCTTCCACAGTCACTAAAAAGCCTTACATAGAAGGCCAGTACAAGAGGCAGACTGAGGAGAACTGCCCTGGCTAAAGAGAGGAGATGAGGAAGGAAATGTCTGAAATCTTGCCCATTTCCCCAACTTCCAGGCACTTCTACAGTTTAAAAACAATTGGAAAAAGCAATCTAAGGATCCTTCCAAAGAGAAACATGCTCTGGGCCCTGGCTGGGTAGCTCAGTTGGTTACAGCATCATCCCCATACCCCAAGGTTGTGGGTTTGATCCCGGGTCAAGGCACATATAAGAATCAACCAATGAATGCATAAATAAGTGGAACAAAACTTGGTATTTCTCTTTCTCTCCACCCCTCCGCTCCTCTCTCTCACAAATCAATCAATAAAAAAGAAAGAAAATATGCTCTGAAAATACCACTGATTGCTGGTATAGGAAGGCAATATACTGCTTTCCCCCTATCAACAGATATCACTAATCAATTGAAAAGCACTCTGGGCAGGTGCTACCAACCCATCTGAGCTGGCATCCGAAAGAAAATTTTTCACCATGTAAACCATGAACTCCATTCTTGCTAACCTCCCAGCTCATGCCCTAGAGGACAGAGGCAGCTGGCAGGGCCAACTCTGAGCCAAGGTCTCAGTGGTTCAGCTGTGCAGAGGTCAGGCCCACCCCTCACCTTGTGGAGGAGGTCCTCCAGACTGTGCGCCATGATGCCCTTCCGCACACTCCGGTCCTTGGTGCTCACTCTGCAGGGCCGGGCTCTGAGGGCCTCCTGGCTGGGCAAGGACAGCAGCTGCTGGGTCACTGCTGAGGTGCTCACTGCCACATACCTGGGGGTGGTTTTGAGTGTCAGAATAAGCTGCTGCTTCCCAGCTCTCACCCCGTTCCATAGCAGGGTAACTCACTTCCCAGCCCCTCTAGCCTGAGCTTACTATATGCCTCCTCCCCTGCCACCTACCAAGCTTGCTATAGGTAGTCTCACTCAAAAGTCAGTCACATCAGTGCGCCTCAGACTTGAATGGGCATATAAGTCCTCTGGGGATCTTGGTGAAAAGCAGATTCTGATTCAGTAGGTCTAGGAGAAGTTTGAGATTTTTCTATGTCTAATAAGTTCCCAAGTGATACTGACTCTGCCAGTTCTCAGACCGTGAGGAGGCACAAGGTGATGGAAGATCCACCCCACATTCCCCCATTCCCACTTTCCTCTCTAGGCCTCACTCTGCTCACCTGTAAAGTGAGATGAAGTGGCAAAGCCAACGTCAGTGTAAGGTATTTTTGAACTCTGACATACACAATGTAGAACCAAAGGAGTGGAGGGAACCTGGGTTTCGGAGTCAGGCAGGCCAAAGTTTGAATCCTGGCCCCACCACCCATGTGCTAGGTGATTGAGAGCAGCCACTCTGTGCTTCAGTTTCCCCAACTACTAATTTGGTATAATAATCCCTACCTCCCAAAGTCGTGATGAGCTTTAAATGAGATCAAGAAGGAAAGCTCCAAGCACAGTGTGGTGGTGGCTGGGGGGCTGTGTACCAGGATTAACTCCACCTGAGGGGCTTGTTGGAAGGACAAAATCTTGGGTTCACTCCAGACCTCCTGAGTCAGAATCTGCATTTTTATCAAGATACCCTAGTGAATTGTGTGCCCCTGAAATTTGCAAAGCTCTGCCCTACAGCAAAGCTTAACAGGTAGCTAGCTCCCTTTCCCTTCCACCCTCGGCTCTCCTCACCTGGACAGGGACTTGGGGTGGAGAAGGCTGAGGGACTTCATGGCATATTCCATCCTCGTCAGCTGGACCGTGTTGGACCTGGGAAAAAGCAGAAGCAGCTCATAGTGGTGGGCTGGGAGGGTTTCCTCTCTCTCCTCATTGACACAGTACAACCCCACCCCATCCAGCAGGCCTCCACTCTGGTCTTCCCTCTCAACTCACAGACACCTTCCCCAGCCCTTCTCCTGTCCACGCCATGCACACTAACTGTGACCATGCTGGAGACCCCCTCAGTGCCCCACCCAGCCCCACTCAGCAGCTGTGCCACCCTCCCCAGGACCACTCACTCCATGTTTCTCTGACTCTGGCTCTGACCACACTGCTCCTAAGTCAGGGCTAAAGAAGTCCGACCTGGTTCATTCCTTCATGGGGGCAGAGTCCACTTTATGCTGGCAGGACATGAGTCACACCACCTCGCATGGAGGGGGACTGTTCCCTCATCTGTAGTCCAGAGACCTCACAGGTCAGGCTCTCACAGGCCAGGAAGCCCAGTCTAAGCCTGCTCTCTCCTGTGGGTCCTTGAGAAACCCTAACCCTCCTGAGGCTTCCCACTGACTAAAGGGACTTTCTGCAGTGAAGGAGCCCTTCTATATCTAGTCTCTCTATTTCTGGAGCTACCATGTGGCGATTGAGGACTTGAAATGTTGCTAGTACACCCAAGGAGCTAGAATTTAAGTTTTATTTAATGCTAACTAATTCAAATTTAAATAGCCACTGTGTCTTATGGCTCTGGCAACCATACTGGGCAGCACAGCTCTAACTGACAGCCTTGGGCTCACCTGCCACCACTTTATCTCCTAACCCTCTCTGCTCCAGCTCTTGCATGCTCCAAGTCCTTGCACAGGCAGCTCCCCCCACCGTCAATGCCTCCCTCTGGCCCAAGGCTAACTGTCTGTGGCTTTGAAGCCCCAGTTGTGTTTCTTTCCACTCCTTGGAAAGCCTTCTTACATGGCTCACAGAATGTCCACTTCATCCTGCCTTTCCTACTTCCCAGCTAAGTGTCTTTTTCTGCCTTTTCCTCCTCGTCCCCTGATACCTAGCTCTGAGATGTTCTCCCTAATCCTAGGACCCAGCACAGAGAGGGCTTGGCACAGACCAAGGGCCTCAAGAAGTGGTCATGGAAGAAAAGCCTCCTTTCCACTCAGGTAAAACCACTCTTCCAACAACTTGGGGAAGGAGGCTCCTCAGGCCCCCTCCCCCACTTCGCACTACCCAAGTCTGCTTGTTTTGGCCTCACTCCTCACTCGCACTTCCTATCCACAGCAAAACTCTGCCAAATCCCACCTCACCTGCTCTCCAAGAGCAAAAAAAAAACAAACAAAACAAAACACCCCCAAACAAAAAACTTCTTACCTCCCCCTCACAGTCTCCTAACCTCCTTACTACACTGCCCTGCTCCGGACTGCCCTCCCTCCGTTTTATTTCCAGCTCAGAAGAAGCCCCTCCCCTGGCCTCCAGCGCCAGCTGGGGTAAAGAGCATGGGGAGTGAGTGCACAGTTCTCACCCTCGGGATTTCAGGCCAGCCTAACTCCCAGAAAAGGCCCGAAAGGCGGGGAGGAGGCATGTTATGACAGCTTTGGCTCAGGGTCTGGCCCAGGACGTGGTAATAGGCACAGAGGGCACAGAAAACAAGCCCTTGCGGGTTGTGGCTTCAGCTCCACCCGCGGTAACTTCTTGAGTTAGACAAGTTGCCTTACGTTTGCGACCTCCAGTTTCTCTCCCTGTACAACAGGGAGTAATGATTCCTATGTCAAAGGATTGAGGTGAGGATTTTTGCTAATGAAAGTAAAGGGCTTTGCAACAAATACACTTAACAGATAGAAGAGAATATTGGTGTTATTAACAATACAATTATTTAAGAATAGCAGAGGTTGCCCTGGCTGGTGTGGCTCAGTGGATTGAGCACCAGCCTGCAAACCAAAGGGTTGCCGGTTCGATTCCCAGTCAGGGCACATGCCTGGGTTGTGGGCCAGGTCCCTGGTGGGGAGTGTGAGAGGCAACCATACATTGATGCATTGATGTTTCTCTCCCTCTCTTTCTCCCCGCCCTTTCCTTCTGTCTAAAAATAGATAAATAAAATCTTTTAAAAAAATAATAGAAGAGGCTAATACTAGTTAAAATGTGTAGTGGTTCAGATGGTAAGATCTATGACCCAGCAATTATACTCCTAGATAGATTGATAGATAGGTAGAAAGAGAAATAGATACCTACTCCTAGATATGCATATATAATCTCCAAGAGACATAAAAATGTATGTCTATACAAAACTTATACTTGAGTGTTTATTAGCATTATTCATAATAGCCAAAAGTTAGAAACAATCCAAATATGCATCAGTTGGT
>VMDR010009620.1:0-32958 GCA_007922815.1 Macrotus californicus
TACATGAACAAAAAGGCAGAGAAGCAGGATTATGGGAAGGTAGGTGGGGCCACATCAATTACAGTTCATTCATTAGACAGAGGTAGATGTGGAAGATTATTAGGGGAGTGATTATTAGGGATGTTTTAGAAAGAATAATGATTGATATAAGAAATATGGAACCTTTCAAACTACTGCTCAAGAACTACATCGTTTCTAAATTGTCTTGTATTTTTCTCTTTGAAATGTTCATCTCAAGAACTAGCACGGCAATGTAGAGATAAATATATGTATGATATTATATTATTAGCTGCTACTCCATAATCCTGTGTTATGACTCTGTAATCTTGATCAAAGTATTTATTTTTCTTGCATCCTGGATTTGGCCTCAGAATCATTCTCAAAACAATCCTCCTAGCAGCCATGATGAACAGATAAAACTTTTGCAGGGCCTGGCTTTGTAAAAGAGAATCAGATTTGTCTTAGATGTTCACCACCAGCTCTATTACTTACTTAGCTATCTGATCATAAACAAGGTACTTGGTACTCCTAAGCCTTAGTTATCAAATGGAACTGATGATATGTACCATGCAGAATTATACAAAATAATGTAATCAGTGCATAGCCCAACTAGCCACTTAATACATGTTAGTGTTTCTTTATTCAATATAGCCATTCAAACTAGTACATAGTATGGGCTTATCTTCATAATACTATCATCAATAGCTATAAATGAACCCTAATTTAAAGAATACATGGCACTCTGGCAGGGTAGCTCAGTTGGTTAGAGCATTGTTCTGATACACCAAGCTTTTGGGTTTGATCCTTAGGGCACATACAAGAATCAATCAATGAATGTATGAATAAGTGGAACAACAAATTGATGCTTTTCTCTCTCTCTCTCTGTCTTCTCCTTTCTCCCTTTCTTCTTTCCTGCAAATCAATAAATGAAAAAATAAAATAAAGAATACATAGCATACAGTTATCTTAGGCAGTATATACTAAGTACACGCCTCCTTTGGGTCATGGCTCAAATGTCACTTTAACCGTTTGAGTCCCAAGCAGCGTGATCTCGCTGCTGACAATACCCCCTGGGACTCAAACGGTAATGTCTACCCTGACAACCCTATTTGAAACTGCACCGATGCCCCACTCCTAATCCTCTTACCTTGCACCTCCTTGATTTGTCTGTATCACTTATTGCTAAGGTAATGTATAAATGTTGTTACATCTTTTGTTGTCTTGATAGAAAGAAGCTCTATTAGAATAAGCATCTTTAACTATTTCAATGATGTACCTCCAGCACTTAGAATAGTGCCTGATTTATGACAAATGCTCTATAAAGATGTGTTGAATTATGATTCCCAAAGCATGACACACACTTACAAATGAGGTTTATCATGAACAATAATGGATATTAATCCATATTTCAAAAAAATCTCTCTTGATGATTGTGAGTTGGTGGGCTAATTTCTTGCTGTCTCTAATTAGATCACCATTGTGTTGTTTATTTGGTAATATGCTGGAAAAGAACTCTGTGTCATTATTTTTGTCTTCTAATGTGGTGAGGAAGACCTCTTCCAGGGGAGGAAATTTGGCTCTATATATCATCTTATTAGTAATACATTCAAGCCAAAGTTTCTTTGCAGGAATCATTTTAAGCTTAGGTTATATGCACATCCATAGGGCTGCAAACTGTACAATCTATAAATTCACTTAACCCAACAAATCCTACCTACAGTATGTTCACAATAAATTGGAAGTGAACAGAAGAACAAAAGATGCTCCTCGAAGTTCCTTTGTGTTGTGTGGTACCTGCTCTCCTCTCAGAATGCTTTGTCTCCCTTAGTTATACCTTCCTCTACCTAGGACACTACTATTTTAAGTAACCAAAGCAAAAGCAAGAACAAATTATATATTTTTGTCCTCTATGTTGACAAAAACAGCAAATCTGGGTAACTTCCTCACTCCATATCACACACTATTATTAGGTTTTTTGCCAGAGTAAAGGTTAATTGCAGGAATATCCTGTTTATTCAGGGGAGGCGAGTGGGTTGCATTCCTGAAATAGGTGTGCAAACTACAACAGTCTGTATGTAGATGTTTTGCATAGCCCCCGTGGAGATGCTTTCTAAGTCAGTGATTGTTCTCTGCAAATCCCCTGATGTCACTGCATCCCTTAGGTAACAGTCATCTTCTGCTGCCTCTCCTACAGCCATCCGTCAATCCTGCAAGACTTCATTGATGTTTGCAAAGCCCTTGATAATGTCAGAGAGCTCCGCCTATTGTTAAAGGCCTCCTGGCTGTTCCTGACTCTCTCCTCCACCCCTCCTTGAAGACACCTCAAGCTGCCTTAAAAACTCATTTTAACATCCAGTATGATATCCTTCCTTTATTACTTTGTAGCTAAGTGCTATTCATGTATTTTTTGTCAGCCATTACTGATTTGCCAAAATGCAGGATAAACAGCAGAGAAACAGAGTGCACCCATTGCAGAACACACTGGACTCAGGACAGCAGGATAGAGAGCTCCAAGGGTGAGGGTGGGTGGCCAGAGTGCAGATAACCTGAGATTTCAATGGTCAAGAGTGCACAACAGCTCACAGAACAGGGCTGGGGGGCAGGGGTGTGGGAGGCAGATATGTACTTAAATTTCAGTAACTTGTATTATATTTATACGGAAAATATTTCACAGCCAGAGATATAGAAAAGCAGTGTTGCTTAAAGCCATTACTCCCTTTCCCTATGAGTGTTGGCTTTCTGACAGATCATCTGGGCAGCCTGTATGTTCACTCAATGCTCAAACACTTGTAGATTCCTGTTTTTGACAAGGCCTTTACAGACTAAAGCCCATTCTCCTGACCCTCCTTAAGGATGAGAAAGCGTCACTATGTGAAGCTGGCTCTTATTTTAGAAAATAGCCTCCAATAGTGAGATGTAGAAAAGTAGACATTCAAGCCAGTGCCAATTTGGGATCAAAAGTTAGATGTGAGTGGGAAGTAGCCCGACTGATTTTCTTCTTATGGTTTCCTATAACAGATCTCATTAGTCGTGTAGCGATACTGCATAATCATTTTGGAGTACTTCACAGAAGAGAACTCAGAAATGACATGGGGTACCAGAAAGAAAAGATAGAGGAGAAAAAAAAAACAGAGCAACTAAATTACAATATGTCTTATTTACCATGATCAAAAAAACATTACCAATAGCTTTATTATCAGCTATTACTGTGAGGATCAGTTTGTTTGTTGCAAAATAATAAGCAAAATTTAAAATATGTGTATACACATATTCCTATAAATACAGGAGTTGGCGAAAGTAGATTTACAGTTGAGAACGCAAAACAGTTTATTCTTGTATTATTATTTACTAATTCTTATTTATTTGTATTACAACTGCAAACCTACTTTTGCCTACCCATGTAGGGAAGATAATGCAAGTTTTATGGTACCTTAGAAAGATACATTAAAGTGGTGAAAATGTTTATATAGCTGATACTGTCACTGTTCTATCTTCCAGGGGGCCTTAAGTACTTAGGTATGATTTTGTCTTGTGTAAGACTAACCTTCTTGGTATGCCATCTCCAAGGAAACGTATTTTCCCTTTCCCATAGCATCAGTCCAAACTCAGCTTGGTTTGCTATTGGTAAAATGTTAAAACTTTGGCATAAAAGACAAAAGAGAAACATTTTCAAGTACATTTTTTTAACCCTTCTAAATATTTTACATACTAGAAACACTCGTTTAGGAAACCCTCATTTGGGAACAAGGCTTACTAGAAACCCTGGTTTGAGAATAAGTTTTGGGAATAGGGTTTACTTACAAGTGAATATATAAAAGTCAAGGTTTCATTCAAAATATTCTTTGAAAAAGATGTTTTAAGTCATTATATAATATATAAAACTAACAGTTGACGGCATTGCTCTGAATTTGGAAGATTAAAATGTATTGAGTTTTTTAAATTCTCTAAAAAATAGCTTTATTAACTAAAACTCGTTGTTTTCTTTTGTCTTCTTAGTATTTAAAATAAAAGTTGCTTCAAGTAATTGAAATTATTTAAATATATTAAGCTAGAGAGAATGGGGATTTTGGTAGATGTTTGTAATTGCTTTATTGCAATGTACTTCACCATTCTTCAACTTAAGATCTTTTTCAAGATCTATCACATGGTGATGGCTTTCAGAATCAAATGTACCAATATTGCACTTTAGCTTTCTAAGAAACCCCTCTTTTCAGCGTCTTCAACCTTACCCCAAATATATATATATATATATATATATATATATATATATATATATATATATATATATATATATATATATATATATATATATATATATTGTTATAATTGATATAGGTGCATCCCGAAGTTATTGTGAATGCTGCTTTTTAAATTGGTGTTGGTCTTTCCCTTTCACTTCCAGATTTTAACAAAGGACACCATCACCACCCAGTAGGTAAGGACAGCCTCGTAAAATAAACTGCACCACCGCCTGCTGAATTGGCCACACTTAACCACAAATTTAAATACCTTAAGTCTCCATTTAACTTCCAAGCTGTGAGGTCTTGTTTTAAAAAAAGGAAGAGAGGGAATTTCAAATTACCCCATGGTTCTATACAAAGCCTTCTGCCAAAAAGGGAAGTTTAAACAACGTCATTTTACATAATACTGCTTTCTTAATTGTTGTTTTCATCGTTTTGATTTGTGCAGCATCTTTCTTCTGAGCTTTTTCACCACCTTCAGCCATCCACTCCTTAATAGGAAGGGGATGGAGAGGACAGAATCACTTTCTGTTTTACAGACAGAAAAACAAATAGTTTTAGAGACATGATCACACATCAAGATAGTGAGAGAAAAGACTGGATTCTTTGTTTCCCCATCCAATGCTCTTTTATAACTATCTCTCTAATTCTTTAGGCCTCATATAATTTGCTAAACAATTTAAGAAACTGAGAAAATCAAATAAACAGCCCTGGCTGGAACTATAGATAATTTCCTACAGGGTGCCATGAACTTCAATCCTACTGCATGCCACATTCAAACTATTTTGGTCCTGGACGTCTCCCAGGGTCTAGTGACAATCACATCAAGTTGAGCATCCAAAATTCAGTTAGGACCACGGTAAATACAAATGCACTCATGTATGCTGGAACTTTTTGTAGGATTTTTGTCCCTTTCTTAACTTCCTGGTGTTTAAATCCTACTTACCCTTTCAAAACCTGAGCAAATGCTACCTCCTCCAGGAAATCTCTCTTAATCCTCCCCACTCCCCTCCCCCTCAGTCCCCCAGGACCAGGCGGAAGCTCTTCTATTCTGAACTCCCAGAAGTACTTTATTCGTATCTTTTATTCCACTTAATACATTCTACTTTAATATATTGTATGTGTGTTAACTCTGCTATTAGTCTGCAAGTTCGTTAGGTTAGGATTCATGTTACTTAGCAAGACTTTAATACACTCTTTGTAAATTCAATCAATGCATTACAGAGCCAGATAATACAGGAATAGAAATAAAATGCTGAGCATTTCCAAAAGGGAAATTACAGAAGAAAATACATGCACTCTTGAAAAAATGTTAGAAGGCTAGATAATAGTATTCCAATTAAGAACCACTAGTTGTTAGTGTTTACCAGAAGGACTGATCTAAGAATGGCTACCCCTTTGAACAGGTAACGAAATCCAAACTCCTTTCCATGGCCGCCAAGACCCTGTAGGATCTGTCCCCAGCCAACCTCTCCAGCTGCACCTCAGGTCCCTCTGCCACACAAAGCTCCCGTCCAACTAGCCAACCTCTTTTTTGCCTCAGGGCTTTTGCTTCTGCTATGATGCTACCTGGAACACCATGCCTTACCCTTTCACCCTCTTCGCCACCCACCAACTACCCCATGCTCTTTGAAAGACTAGGTCCTCATCCTTCATTCAGATCTTGTTAGACCTACCAGGTAACTCTATCTTAAAATAAGTCACCCTAGGCTTAACACTGTTCCCCCCTTGATCACATTCTGTACTTTTAAATCTGTTTCTTGTCTATTATGTAACTGTTCCTCAGATCCTTCGATCCTGACAGCAGGGACCACATTGTGTGGTCATAACTTCAGACCTAAACCTGGGATGGGTACAGTAGTAGAGCAGGTTCTCAATTCATTTGTTTCAAAGAATGAATGAAAAATGCCCAATACATGAATTTCAAACTGAAGTGTGTAGGCTGACTTCAGTGTCTTAATCTCAAGCTTCAATCTCAAATGCTGTGATGATTCAAACATTGGACCTGGGTTCAAATTCCAGTTGGATGGCTTACCAGCTGTATCACTTGCAGCACTTGACTTAAGGCCTCTAAGCCTCAATGTTTTCAAAAAAGGACCAAAAATAGTATCTACTTCTCTGAGATGTGAGAAATGAATGTCAGTATTTCTCCCTCCCTACTTCGTTATTAAGTACTCAATATTATTATTCATATTAGAATTCCTCTGGTCTGCCATTTAATATCTGCTCTTTCCCTGACATCCTTTGCTTCACTTAAAGCAATACTTTTACATTAATGTGGTTCTTTTTTAATTTGTTTTGTAAACAACTTTAAAGTTACAATGGACATGCTATAAACTGCACTGAGGTTATTTTTTAATGAGATCTTGGCTGAAAGGGTCTTAAAGAAAATGTAATAAGGAATGCTGACCAGCCACGTCGTGTGTAACTTCCCATGCTATAAGAACACAGGTGTGTCTCAGTTGCGGAAACCTTTAGCAAACATCATGTTTAGATTTATTGAACAAATATTTAATGGGCACCAGTTTGTGCCAAGTAGTGTTCTAGGGGGCAGAGATATATTGGTAAACAAAATGGACAACAATCCCTGCCTTCCTGGAGTTGATATTCTAGCACTACTTGCTATCATACATAAGGATTTGTGATTTTATTTTAAGTTTGTGAATTTTAAAGAGATTTTTTTAAAATAGTCATAACATGCTTAAAAAGCAAAGCTATATTTACCTATTACGTGAAGTGTGTACATCTACAATAAAAGACCACCTCTACGAGAGGTTTAAAGTGTGCCCAGCAGGGACCGAACGGTCATACCCAAGTTACAGCTGTTTCATTGCGTAACAGGTTATTCTATGAGACACTTCCTGACTGCAACTTGCTCCCCTCCTGAACCTGGCAGTGATAAAAATTGCCTTTCCATCTTTCAACCTGTAAAATCCCAGGTCTGAATATAACATGAGGAGGAAATAAAGACTTAGGGGAAAACAGAGGACGATGGAAAGGAAGTAGGGAGGCTTTGTTAGCTTCAGAATCCTGAAAGTCGGAAAGACTGTGCTCGGTCAATTCTGTTCTTTCTAGATAACGTTTTACCAAACTGCTGGTCACAACTCATTAGTGGACAATGAAGTCGATTTTGTGGGTCATGACTAGCATTTCCCCCCCCCCAATAGGAAAAAAAATTACAACACAACACACAGTGTGCATCGTGTTCTATGAAACATGTTTCCTATGTGTATGATATAGTTACATGTATTTATATGCTGAATCATATATTTCTTATTATGAGGCAAAGATAAAATATCACAGAACCTTCATGTCAGGAGATATAAAGGTGGGTGTGAGTCACTGGTAGGTGCAAGGGAAAGAAAATAAGCTGAGTTTTATAAATCAAACAAAGTTCAATACTAAAACTCCTAAAAGTTCATCAGTGTACAGATTTTTGTTTTAGTCATATGAAGGGAGAGTGAGGAGAAGCATTCTGACCAGATACATGTACTGTTATTCAGAAAATTGATTATTTAAAACAAACTTTTTTTTAACCTCTCTGTGTAAGACATAAAATGTTCTGTTCAGAAATAAAACTAAGGATATGCTGAGTTTATCTTGTAGTTCAACTCTTAGCTTTTAAGTACTGCAATCAGCAATTAAGATTCAGCAGTCCAAGATTCTCCGGTCCCTCCCTAGGACAGTTGAGCCTCCCTTTGTAAAATAACCTGTGAATACCTAGCGCAAGGATTAGCCTCCTGGTAAAACAAAACAAAAATATTCCTACTTTAACAGTTGGTAAATTCGTGTTTCCCAAACACAATTTTCATAATTCTTGGCTCTAAATTATTTGTAGTGCCATATAAATTGTATTTGAAGTAGGATCTCTTACTTATATCAGGAAAGTCATTTCTTAAGATATTAACTCACATCCTCTGAATGTTATTTATTTACCTGGCTTTAAAACAATTAAGACGTTTAGGGAACACATTAAACCACTGATTAATGTGCATTTTTTCATTTGAACCATCTATCATCCAAAGGCTCACCTACCCTTTTCCACCCAGGGAGATAAATGTTTCAGAACCAGGGAGGCATATTTCCTTTCTGTCTGGTTCCTTAGAATTTATTTAAACATGCTTATTGAAATTTCCTGTCATGTAACATTTTAGAAAGATTCCCCAAATATATACAGCTTGCACACTGTAAATATTACCTGACAAGATTGTTACTACCAAGTTTTCTTCCTTAGGCAAACAATACTATGGTCGAAATCCCCTATATAAACAATTCCAGTTGTTATGTAAATGACATTAACCTAATAAAAGAGTGAGTATAGCAGTTTTCCTCTAAGTCTTTAAAATAAATAGGAGTGAATATTCAAAAACTGTAAATGTCCTGGGGCATCAGGGCCCCTTGAGAGTTAACGCCACTGATATTTAAGAGGACAAGAGGCCTGCCCATCACCAAACTAAATGTCACTTTCTATAAACAACACCCAAATCAGAGCACAAAGAAAACAGTTTTCTCTTTAAGGCACTGTGTTAAAAAAAAAGAAGGAAAGAAAAAAAAAAACGTATGGAGTCCCAATGAGTTACAGACTGTTACAACCGCCAGAAGCAGAAGATTTCATGGCTTTTTTGAAACCAATTTCCTATTCCTAAAAAGAAAGATGCATGTCAAAACTAAATATGAATACCTTAAACAACTGCAAGATCAGGAAAGCAAAAGTAGATTCATCTAAGGAAATACACAAAAATTCATTTCCTTAGGCTCTATAGAACACTCTCTAGGCCATGGTTTGGTATAAAATACTTTACAAAAAAAAGAAATATCAGAGGTGGTTGCCACCCTTTTAGCAGCTCATTGTAGGTGGGGGTGGGTAAGAGGGTCTGGGACTGAAATTTCCATCCTGTCTAGCTGCCTTAGGGGTGGCAAAGTAAGCAGATCTCTGGGGAAACCAGCTAATTTAATAGGCTTGAACTGGTTAGGGGAATTAATTTTAAACATTCTGGGGTTTCTCTCCTTTGTTTTAAAGAAAAATAAACAATGAAATGTTCATTCAAGTTACAACATTGGCTCCCACAAGAATTAGAGGCTTTGACCACAGCTGTCTATTTACCTACTATCCCCACCAAGCAGAAATACGAACTCAGCTAGATGAACACCGAGAGCTAGCAAACTGTCTTTCCTTCAGAAGAGTTCCTTTCACTTTGCATCGTGGTTAAAGCAGAATTTGGAATCATATTGGCTTGAGGTGGATGCCTGTGTGGCTACGTTTTAGCTGTATCACCATGAACAAATTGCTTACTCTACTCTCTTAGCTAGAATATGGGGATATTTTTTAAAATGGGAATATTAATTAGTACCTAGTAGACAGGGTTGTTAACAGGACTGAATAAGATAATGCATTCAAATAAGTGGTAGTTCAAAGAAGACTGATAATCAGAACACTATGCAGGATGAAATGGAGAAAGGAGGAGGGGAAGTAGGATGAGGGAAGGGATAGGAGAGAGGATGGGGCACAGGGAAGGGATGAGGGGAGAGGAAAGAGAGAGATCATAATTATAATAATCACTTCCTAGTAAAGTATACCCACTGTACTTTGTAAACATAATTTTATATATATATGTACACACACACACACACACACACACACACACACACCTGATTGTAGTCCATTGTCCACTACTTTCTCCAGATCTTACCTGGCCCAAAAAACAAAAACAAACAAACCATACAGCCTTGCTGAATGATGGGGTTTCACTTTAAATTCATGAGTACAACTAGCAACTGGTTTAAAAATAAAGAAAATTGTTTTTCTGCATTGATTAACTCAGTTGATCAATTACATAATGAAGGACCTAAGGGCTTCCCATCATTTTCCCTCCCTGCCTCAAGGCCAAAGATGACACCTGCAAGTATGATACAGACACAACAATGTCTAGTAGAAGAAGAGAAACTCTTTCTTCCCTGGAGATCTTTTCATCAGCCAAGAATAGCTTTCCTAGAAACCACTGAGCAATCTTCCCCTCCTTTCTCACTGGACAGAATGGTGTCACTTGATTATGTCTTATTCAGTCTTTGCCTAGGTGGATGACACCTCCATAGCTGGATTAAATCAATCAAGTTTCAAACCTGAAGGGGGCCAAAGTTTTGCCACCCCAAAGCTACCTTTTGGGGTATTGGTTTTAAGCTGATTATTGAGAGACAAAAGACTTGGAAAGAATGTTTGACCCTCCCCCTCTTTCCTGCCTAAGAGATTCAGGAAGGAAATCCTGGGATGTTTGCCTTACCCTAATTTGAATTGTGTATGGTGGGTGGGAGGGCTCCAGGCAGGGGCCTGATAGCTGGGTCCCCCCCCACCCCCCATCCCCTACAAACCCCTCCCCAGATCCACTGTTTTCTGGGTTGCCCAGGAAAAATGTACCTGCCAAGTGTGTTCCATTCTTCCTTAACTACCTGTAAATTGCCCACTGTCACTTTTGAAATCTAATATCCCCTTCCCCTTTTTTCTCCTTTGTCCAAAATGACATATATATCCAATTTTTGCCTTACTGTCTTGGAAATTTTCATGCTTCTGTGAGTTCCCCATGTGCACATATTAAAATTTTATTTTCTTCTTATAATCTGTTTCTGTTAATTTGATTATTAGCCCAACCAGAAAAACTTAGAAGGTGGAAGAAAAGGTTTGTGGGGAATTTTTAAGCCCTGCACCTCCCTGGAACAGGAATGGGGATCACTTCCATCCACATACATGTCCATGAGGATGACAGGAGATACCTGGAGAATGATATTAGCAGAGGAGAATTATATGGGCAGAAACACCACCAGACTGGACTGAAAGGGACATAAACAGGGCAAAATGAAAAGAGTCTTTGGATCCCCCAAACTTATACAAGCAGGAAGCTGGCTAAGAAAACTAATCAGCTGCAAACATATGAGTATACTCTCCTTCATGAGAAAGAAGGGATGATTCGGAGGTTGTGGAGAAGAATCCAGAAGGTGCAGCCAAGAACCATGGAAAATTATTCTCAGGCATTGAGCCCTAGCAAGGAAATGCCAACCAGGGCCTAACTGGATTTCAAAATTGCTCTGGATCATTTATTTTTGTATGACTCTCTTACTCCACCTTTTGAACAGGGGTGTCTGTATAGCAATTATCCTATGCCTATCATACGATTATATGTTGGGTATGTGTGGAGGAAGGGAATTTGTCTCTTTTTTCACAGGTCTTCAATCAAGAACTGTACTCAAGGAGCTGTACTTACAAAACTACATTTGATAGCTTGAACTTGATTTTCATGATGAGATTCTGAACTTTGAAGTGATACTGTAATAAAAAGGAGTCTTTCTGAAACCTTGGGAGAAAGTGAATACATTTTACATGTGGGAATAACATGAACCATGGGGACCAGAGAGTGGATTGTGGTAGCCAGCCTCCAAGATGGCTCCCAGTGTCCCCACCTCCTGGTACTCACCCTCTCGTATAGCATACTCTTCCACTGCATCAGAGGTGTTTTGTGATACCAACAAACTCAGCAGAAGTGACTGCATGTGATGAGGCTAAGTCTGAGAAGACATTGTGGCTTCCATCTTACTTTTTCTTTCATGCCACCTGCTCTAGGGAGCCTGCTGCCACGTCGTAAGGACTCTGAAGCAGCCCTATAGAGAGGCCTACCTGGCAAAGAATGGAGGCTGCCTGCAATTGCCATGTGTGTGAGCTCCAGCCAAGTCTTCAGAGGAATGCAGCCCGGTCAGCAGCTTGTCTGCAGCCTCATGGGAGATGCTGAGCAAGATGCCAAGCTATGCCCCTTCTGAATTCCTGATCCACAGAAACCACGATAAAAAATAAGCATTTAGCCCTGGCTGGTGTGGCTCAGTGGATTGAGCACCAGCCTGCAAACCTAAGGGTTACTGGTTCAATTCCCAGTCAGGGCACATGCCTGGGTTGCAGGCCAGGTCCCCAGTGGGGGATTCATGAGAGGCAACCACACATTGATATTTCTCTCCCTGTCTTTCTCCCACCCTTACCCTCTCTCTAAAAATAAATAAATAAACTCTTTAAAAAAAATAAGCATTTATTATTTTAAGCTGCTAAATTTTGGGATAATATAGTAATAGATAACAATTAGAAGTAGTTATTAAAAATTCTGTATCAATTTTTTCCTAAAGACTGATTTTGAGAGGCTATCAAAATCAGTTATCAAAAAAAGTTATTTAGTCATCTTTAACAATAAAAGAAAATAGGACAAAATGATTGACATATATCTTTATCCCATAAAAGAGCAAAATATCAAACTATTCAGTAATGACTAGCAATAAAGATCTGTTCTTTGCACATAATCTTCCATAATTCAAATAATTAGCATTAAGATTATAGAAGGATTTAATCAATATACCCCCACCGAAAGGCTTCATTCAATCGTGGGTGCCAGTGAGAAAGCACTTGCGCATGAGGAAGGAGAAGAAGGGCAGGTGGAAAGGATGATATCACAGGGCAGCTCTGTGGAGTGGGTAGGACCATGGGCTCCGAAGCCAAACTGCACTTGATAATTATAGGCCCTCCCTCAAAAGATTGTTGTAAGGATTAAATAAACACATGTCAATTAAATAGGAGAGCCCCTGACACACAGCAAGTGCTTAATAAATAACTTTGTCCATCCTGGGGATGTGTGTGGGTGAGATAGGAACGTATAGATGTATTTGGGTCACGAAGAGGGTTCAGTCACCTGTTACTCGGCAGATTATACTGCCTCAGTTGCCCTTTGGAACACTTCGGGAGGGTACAAAGAGAAGCCCTGATCTAACTGCGAGGCAACTAACACTACATGGTAGGTGGCACCTCTATCTGTTTCCAGCACTTCCCTATGCGTCAGCTGCATCAGCAGAAAACCTGATGGGCAGCTTCTGCGTATGCTCTATGTTAAAAGTTCTGTCTGGTATCTCAGGGGTGACCAGATAATTTATTACCAAAACTGTGACCTTCCTGGGAACAAAATAGGCCCTAGATATGATTGTCCTTAAAAAGTAAACTTAAACTGGGACATTGCAGCTAGCGATGAACATTTGCTCGCTGTGGCTGAGGCACAGGGTCAGAGACGGAGGCAACACACATCTCAGTGAAAGCAAACAGTTAGGTTGTGACTACACACAGAATGAAGAAATGTTATCTGCTCCCAATAACTGCCTCACCAGAGTCTGAACAGCAATTTATTTATATGTGAATAATTCCTCAGAGATGGCCAAACCCTTACAATCTCACCTATGTAACAATTACACATGATATAAATACAACTTAGAAACACCTGACCGTGTTGGCTATTCAAAACTCCCTCATTGCTTTCTGGGGTAGTACTTGTGCCCAATTTATGCTTTATTTATTTTCTTCCTTTATTTTGTGGGTTTCTTCTTCCTCCCATCTCTGATATTCCCTTGGCCCTTTTCTCATCCCCATAGTCCCATTTGCTGAGCTTATACACTCTCATTGTCGGAACTGTCACACTTGAATGCTGATGACTCCCAAATCTTTATTTACAGTCCTGACTTCTGTCTTAAGCTCCAGACCTGAGCTATCTAACGTGACAGCCGTTAGCCACATGTAGCCACTTGGATTGTGGCTAGTTCAAATTGAGATGGCTGTAAAGATAAAATACAGCCATATTTCAAAGACTTAGAAAAAAGTGAATGGAAAAATATCAGTGATTTCTATACACATTGATTGCATTCTTTATAACAATATTTTAGATATATTGGATTAATAAAATGTATCTTTAAAATCAACTTATCCATTTCTGTTTACCTCTTTAATGTAGCTCTTAGACATCTGAAGTTCATGGTTCACAGTGGTGTCTCACATTCTGTTCCCATCAGACAACGCTGCTCTAGTCTCTCACCTCCTACTGATTACCTCTACTCCAAGGTTCCCACCAGTGCTTCAAATTCAGTGTGTGCAAAATTGAACTCATCTTCTCCTTCAGTCCATTCTCCGCACTGAATATAGAGTGATATTGCTAAAACACATATCCAGTCATATCACTTCCCTGCTCAAAATTCTACAATAGTCAGTTTTAAGATAAAAATAATAATCTAAGCCTCTCAGTCTCTACCTTCAAGGGCTTACAATGTCTGCCTTTCTCACTCTTCACAAACAAACTGAAAACTCCTAGAAGGCTGGGACTATGCCTGTCAATCAGAAAATACAAACAAGTATTGCAAAGGCACAATTTATTTTTAAAAAATTTGAGGGGAGTGATCCTTGATGTGGATCATCCCTGGTCAAGTAGCTCAGTTGGTTAGAGTGTCATCTCAATAAGCCAAGGTTGCAGCTTTGATTCCTGGTCAGGGCACATACAAGAATCAACCAAGGGCCCTGGCTGGTGTGGTTCAGTGGATTGATTACTGGCCTGTGAACCAAAGGGCTGCTGGTTTGATTCCCAGTCAGAACACATGCCTGGGTTGTGGGCCCGGTCCCCAGCAGGGGATGCATGAGAGGCAACCACAAATTGATGTTTCTCTCCCTCTCTTTCTCTAAAAATAAATAAATAACTATTTTTTAAAAATCAACCAAGGAGTGCATAAATGGGTAGAATAATGCATTGATGTTTTCCTCCCTTCCTCTCTCTAAAAAATCGATAAATAAAATTTTAAAAATATGTCAAACACTATTTTAAGTGTTTCTGGTATACTTAATTCTTAAAACAACCCCATAAGGAAGGAATTAATTATCCCCATTTTACAGATGAAATAAGGCACAGAGACTCTAAGAAATGTGCTTAAGGTCACACAACTGGTATATAATGGGGTTCATAGTGTGTCCTGGAAATGGAAGGTAGTCCCATGGGGCTGGAGCATGGAGTGCAAATGAAACTAGAAGGAAAGTTGGAGCCAGATCATGGACACCTGAGATATTTTCCTAAAGAGTTTGTGTTTTTCTTCTGTAAACAATGAGGTTTTTGATATGGGCAGTGACTGGCATGCTATGACTGACATTTAAGGTAATTATGCAGATAGGCACATGACTGAGGAGCAAGAAACTACAGAGTGTTCCTGCATTTGTATGCGCCCTTTTGTACCAACATTTCCTTCAGTCACCCAAATTTCATATCTGGGAGTTGGCTCACTTATGAATCAGACACTTCGTTCCATCAATCTCACCTCCTAAGTCCTTCCCCGTTTCATCCCCTCTTCCCTGGTCCCACTGCCAATAAGTTACGTCCCACCTTCATGGCCTCTTACTGAGATAACCGGGCCTCTTCACTACTTCCAGTCTTACTTTCGTCACGTTATCCTTCACACGCCCCCAGTGGATTATTCTAAAATTTGACTTTGATCATGTCCAATCATAAATTTAAATCTCTTTCACGGTTCCTTATCAATTTCTGGCTCTTTGGCCCAATATTCAAGAATCTTCATGATTTCACTTTTGTCTGTCTGTCCAGTATCAACTCTAGCCCAACTTCCCCACCTCTTGTTTCGGTCATATTAAGCTACGCACTGGTCCTCTGTCCTGTATACCTGTGTCTTTGCTCATACTGTGTTCTCTGCCTAGAACCTCGTTCCCTTCCTCATTCACCTAACAGCATTTACTCACCATTCAAGACAGCTCAGGCATTTTTTTTTCCTTTGGGAAGACTTCTTACACACTTCTTCTCTTTTCCAGGAAGTTAGGTATGTTTACTGTGCACCCATGTAATATTCTATGATAAGTATTTCCAATTCATCACAGTACATTTTAACTACAGACTTTATTGAATAAGTCACCCATCAGAGTGGGGCTGTGGCTTACTGATTCAGTTATTGAACAGTATTTACTGAGCATCTCATGCCCCCCCACCCCCACCCCACCAGTGCTTGGATGAAGGTTAGGAATACAACAGTGAACAAAAGACAGCAAAACTCCTTGTGCAGTTACATTCTAAATGTGGAGACTGCCTTCTTATTTACTTGAAATTCCAGTGCCTACCCCTTGATGAACTAATGTGATAAGGTTAGAAACATAGTTGGGTCCACCAATCTGTCTTTTCAATAAGCTGTCCCTGTCAACCTCTTCCCTAGGATCTTTACCTTTTATCTACCTTTCATTTAAAATTTCTCCCATGTAATCTAAAAGGGGTCATACTGGACCTAGCCAGTATTTCTAAGCAAAGTTCTATTTTTATACTGTAACTTCTCCTTTCTTCAAATTCTCCTCTGTTTCCTTCTCACTCTATTCCCCATTTCCCTTGAGACTGAGGACCCTCTGGCTGTCCAGAAGTATAGTTAGATATCTTAGTACTTTTTTCCCCCCAAATATCCTATGTTCTAATTTACTTCTTCCTAATCTTCCCTGAAAACCCCTGAAGTAAATGCTAGCTGGTCAGTATTATCTTCTGTGCTAGAAAGTTTCCCACTTCCTCCTTCCCCACCATTGAGAAGTCCCTCCTTTGTTTAGTACTGAGTTCCTCTGCCATAGTACTTACCACTCTGGAACCTTGGGTTTAATTTCTTCCCCTCCCTAGCACTTTCTAGAGTCTAGGACTGTTCAACAAAGCATCAATAAAAGAATAAATGAGTAAATGAACATACAAACATATACTAATATATCCTTTCCCCCTGAATTCAGCTGAGCACGACTTCCCTTCTTCTATACATTGTGGGGACATCTACAAAAAGAGCCAGCCAGTCCTGACCTGGTAGCTCTGTTAGAGCGCAGTCCTCATATGCCAGGGTTGCCTGGTTCGGTTCCATCTCTGGTCAGGCCAAGAAGAATCAACCAATGAATGCACAAGTCATTGGAATAATGATCCGATGTTACACTCTCTTCCTCTCTCTCTAAAATCGATAAATTAAACTGAAAGAGAGAGAGAGAAAAACAGCCAGAAATACCCACAAGGACCTAAGGTTAAGAAAGTCCTTTCTTTAAAAGTGTCAGAAAGAGAACATTTTTAATTTGAAAAGTATGTTTCAATAACCCAGATCAAGTCACATCTGTATGTGTATCTTTAGTACATGGCTTTTACATTGTTTATAGATTCAGTTTGACCTTCTGAATGAATAAAGGGTGCAGACAGTGGTGTTTCTGTATGTTACCCAAGTGGGTCCTTTCCCCGGGATATGACTGAGCCAGTGGTCTGGACTTCTTCAGATTTTGCCAAGAGAAGACTGAGCTGGAACTGAGGAACCAACATACTCTTCAAATTTAAGTATCTTGTTGGGTGTGTTTGGGAGTAGGGAGGAGAGGAGATTCCTGCCTGAACCCAAAACTCATACACTTTCTGAAGCACAGAGTTGTAAGAGGTGACGTGGATGTTCTGGGTCATGAATAAGTAGAAAAAAAAGACCCAATACTCCATGCTGAGAATCTTTCTTCCCCTGGGACTGAATACCCCTCCATACTCCCCTCCCCCACACGACTGAACCCCTACGAAGTATGCATTTAGGAGCGGTAGCGACCGCTCCTAGACCCGAACCCATCAACCTCTCCTCTCCCAGGCAAGCTCAGGAGATGGCAAAGATTCTTAAGCAGGGGCTTTCCAATCTGCCCCTGGGACACCGCCCCTAGGCAAGGCGGACGGGCCCAAACTGCGATGTAGAGAATCCGATGTCCGAGTGACCTCCTCAGAGACGTGTATCGAGTTAAATATAACCGCGCGAATGGAATGGTGCTAAAAATAAGGCAACAGCTGGCAGGTCCACAGCTCTGTCCCGGGAAGGGCGGGGGCCTGAGTGGTCTTGCGCAGAAAAGCCGCTGCCGGCCCAGGGGCAGGGGCGAGGAGGCAGCAGCGTTCGGAAGGCCAGCGAGGTAGGCCCGGGCTGCCCAGGGTCTGAGAGGCCTCTACCCGCACGAGTCCCGGGAACGGGACTCAGGGTCGCTTTCCAAAGGAATCAGAAGCCCGGGAGAACTTGCCTGGACGTGACCAGGTGTAAGGGCTGGACGCCGAGCTCCTGCCAGCCCCGCCGCCAGAGGGAGCTGAACCCACGAGGAGGCCTGCGAGTCACCCGAGACCGAAGCGCTGGGGGACCAGTGGCCGGCGGCCCCTCACGCACATCCACGAGGTTCCCGTGGCGAGTAGCATTTGGCCTTTGCACCCCCCAGTCTCCCGCAAGCCTCTTCCCTCGTGGGCCCCTCGGCGGTGCGCGCCCTCCCGCGGCAGCGCCCCAACCATCAAACCAGCAATTGAAACGTTTCCAAAATGAGATATTCGTTCGCTCCCAATAAATCGATCGGCAGTGATTAAAAAATCGATGTGGCCTGGGTGGGCGAGTCGCCAGCGGCGAGGGAAAGGTGCTTCTGCCCTGCGCCCAAGGGGAAGCAGAGGATGGGCGCCGGCCTGGGAGAGGCGTGTCCGCTCGGGCCCCACCTGAGGACCCGCGATCCGGGCGCGCGGGCCCCCGCACCCACGTCCCCTGGCTCGGCGAGGGGCGCGCGCCCGCTGCCCGCTTTCCCCAGCCGTTCTTGCCTTTTCCCCCCCGCGCGGGGCGGAGGGCGTGGAGGCCAGCGGCCCGCGCGCCGCTCCGAGGCTTTTGTTGCTCCTCCTCGGGCTGAAAGGGGGTTTTGTAATGCGGGACAGATAAAAATGAACAGCATCATATTGTTTGACAGAATGATCCCATATGATGAAGTGTCGTCTCGGAAGGGGGTGAAAATGGTGAATTCCTAAAAACCCTGCCCTGGGCTCTTCCGCGAGCCACCGTTAGCCTGGAGGGACCCAGCAGACAGCCGGGCCGGGCTGCATCGCACCAAACCGTGTCGGAAAGATGCGAGCTTTCAATGCCAAGTCATTTTTAAGCCCCAGTCCTGCCCGAGACCTTTCTCCTCGCGGATGAAAAGAACAATTTTCTAGAGAAAGCCTCGTTTTGATTAAATCTGACATGCTGCTGATAACTCCATGCTAATGTGAAATAATTAACATAATAGCCATAATTAAAAGCACGCTAACAATGCCATAAATTTATCACACAATTTTACTAGCTTCCTGCCCCTAACTGCTCTCTCATCGTTAATTAAACGTGTTGCCTTTTACAGAATGGATGTTTATACATTTCCAATATAAATAAATTCCAAACCATCCTCTCTCTCCTTCTCTCTCTCCTTTCCCTTTGGTCTCTCTCCATTTACAGGAACTTATTGGCATGGGCTCTGAATAGCGGGCACCCTGAAAATAACTGAAGTTTTCAGATGCAAATCTAAACAAGAACATTAAACCAGCCCCCCTCCCCCACCCTGAAGAGATCTGGAGAGTTGGACAAGGGTGGTTGTGGTGAGTTGAAAATGCTACCCACTTGAAAACTGAAATGATCTGGGTGGTTTGCAAACCTGGGGACCCGGGCATCATCTCAGCCCTATCCACCTCCCTTGGTGGCAGCCATCCGGGCCCGGGCTGACAATAGCTTAGCAAACTATGGAGATTGTCAAGGAGCACACTTCGGTTCTTGGGGGGGTGGGGGGGGGCGGTGAGAAGCAGGGTACATTCCAAATGTGCTCCACCCATGTTTTGTTTCCTCTGCAATAGAGGGCGGCTGCTCTCGCTGGGGGAAGCGCCCCTCACTGTGCAGAACCTGGTCCCGTCTCCCCCGATTCTAAGAAAAGAGCACCAGCATGCAGGCATGATTCTATCTCATTTTGGGCCAACGGTTTATGCAAGGCATAGTCTCTGACTTAGAGGAGGAAGGGGGCACCTGTGTTTACTCCGGCCTGGCGACGTGGGCCATCCCCCCCCACCCCCAGCACTCCGGCCGCGCCCCTCCTCCGTTTTGACCACTTAACCCAAATTCAGTTGTAATCAATTTCCCCTTCTCTGTCATAAATTGTTCTATCCACTTCTCCCCCCGCCCCCCATCTCATCCCCCAGAACGCTCACAAAATCTCCCTTCCCCCCAGACGTCTCAATTTCCTTCCAATCGATCCGGACTTCACTTTTCGTGTTTCCTGTTGCTAGAACCCCGGCCCCTTCCATCACCCTCGCTAACCCTCGTCGTCCCCCCCACCTCCAACCCCATCCCCCATGGCCTGTCCAGTGACTTCCCCAGCTAGGTACCACCGGCTCTGTCCCGCCCAGGAGAAGAGCCTCATCCCATTCTCCTTTGGCTGAACTGTTTCAAACATTTGAACAGGTGAGACAGCTGGCTTCCATCTTCTTTAAACCCCTCCTGGGAAGTTTCCTTGTGGCCCAAGAAGTCACTCTCCCTCGTAGTGCGTGTGTGCTCCTCCCTCTTTCTATCCGCCCCCCCCCCCCCCCACTAACCGTCTGCGACTCAGAAAATAGAGCTGCGTTTACCTCCTCTCCCAATATTTCCGTTCCCTCCATCACATCCCCCCTCCGAATACTGTCACTTTCTCTCTGTATGTCTTGCTTCTTCCATCTCTCTTTTGCCTGACTTTGGCGGTAACTAACGACTTGTGGGCTTTTAGCTGCAAAATGCAAACAGGATTTCCCTAGCCTGGGATTTAGTCTGTCCAGGGCAAGACCCTGCGCTGCGTCGGGATCCCACCGGGGCCCTTCCCCCAAGACGACCTTCCTTCTTCCCACCAGGGCTGTGGCTTGCCTCCTTCCCTCCCCGAGAGGTTGCACTGGGGCCACAGTCCTCTCTGAAGGGGAAAAGCCGTGGCGGGTTCCCCAGCCGAGAGTGGTAGCGGGGAAATCCGCTGCCTCCACTGGAAATCGATATTAAGTGGATGGGCCCGCGCCGGCGCCAGACGTCGAGGCCAAAGCCAGTAGGTCCTGTACGTCTCATCATTTAGCTAATTGAGTCGAAAAGTTTCTGTAAGGGCCAGACCCAGCATCAGATGGTAACACTGATTGAACAAGAGATTAGCACAATAGATCTCTAACCGAGGGGAAGCGTTGCTTTTCACGCTACGCGCCGTAATTAATGGTATGAATCAATTAATTTGACTTTTATTGTGTTGAAGGAAAAAAGCGCAACAAATGAAACTGGCGGCTGGGAGTTGTTCAACCCCCACCCTTTCCCCCAGGGAGGTTACAAAGAGATACCGGGGAATGGATGGATCAGGCTAGGTCTTGGCCGGGGGAAGTGAGAAGCAGCGACCAGTAGCGCCCAGGGAGTCCTGAGAGCCAGCCCTGGAGGGCAGCAGAATCGAAATTAGGCCCGTTTAGGCTACTTCAGGAAGACCGAGGAGGGCTGACTCTGCAGCCGCCACCCTCCGCTGCGCGCACACACACGTGCTGCGCTCGTTCACGGCCGCCCAGCGCCCAGGTGGACTGTGGCTAGCGCTGCGCGGATCGCGCCAGCCTCTGGGGCTGGAAACTGCCGCTGAGCAAAAGGAATTTCTAAATTTGTCAATTTTTGTTTTCTTTTTTGTCCTTCTAACCTTCCTCCTGTGATAATTCGGTTATTTGGACAGTTGCAACCACGACTTCTGCAGCAGTGGGCGGCCAGCTCCCACTGCGGTCGGGTTCGCGGGAGGCTGTCTAGATGGCATTGTAAGCGGTTGGATCCTGTGGGCCACAGAACTGTGCAGCTGCTGAAATTAACTCGAGAGATACATTTTAGGGTCAGGTGCAATCGGGGAATTATTAAAGTACAGAAAAATCTTAAAGTTTGGCAAGTGTCTCAGGATGGAATAACTGCCCACACTCTCCCAGCCTCAACCTGGAACCCCTGGGAAGTGGGGGGCCAGTGGGCTAGTGTGTTCTATCCAGGAAATTATCTAATAGAGATAAAAGTCCGTGAGTGTCGCGCTGCTGATAATAAAGTTTGCCGATGGGGGGGAGGGGGGGTTGTCTAGACCAAGAAAAGAGGGGGTTGTAGGTGAGAGAGACAGACTGAGGGAATCAGAGTACCACTGTCCACAAGGAACTAAATCAGTTTCCTTATGTCTTCTGCAAAGATTTCATTAATTACTTTCTCTCGGATCTCCTCCCCTTTTGCTCTTTCCTCTGGTGAGGCCGGCATCCCTTCCCAGGCCTCCGCAGACAGACTCGGGTTGGTTTCCAGAAGCCCCCTACACCTGGCACGGGCTTGCGGCTCGCTATGAGGCGGCCTGAAAATGCAGAAGGGAAGAGGTGGCGCATCTCGGATTCAGCAGGTTAGAAGCACTATTTGGAAGTGTAGAGTCCATGTGTCCCAAGTAACGCAACGCACTTGGGGTCGATTTGCGATACCCCCCTCTCAATCCCCAGTCTTTCCTACCATCATTGACTTTTCGTGCCAAGGAAACTCGGTGTGCATTGGCCGCATCCTCGCCTCTTCCACCCGTTCTGCTGCTGATTTCCGAGGAAGTTAAAATCTTGGAAGGTTTCTCTAAGTCTTAAGAGGAAAGAATCCATGTTAGTTAGCAACTGAGAGCCTAGCCCGCCGGCAAGCCCCACGCTGCCCCCGCTCCCAGAAGACCGGCCCAGCCGCCTGAGAAGTCACGTCGCCGTCTCCAGGCGTTCTTCTGCCGGCCCGGCGAGGGCGCGGTGTGTAGCCGACAGGCCGAAGCCTCTGTACTGCCGCACTCGACTTACCCAGGCCGCTGCCAGTCCTGGCTCTTTCCCCAGCACCTCATTTCCGATTTTTTCACATGCTAAGTCGTTTAACAACTCGGAGCCGCTAGTTATGGCTTCTTTATTTATAGGTTCCCTGTTATTTTACGCCGTTTTTATTTCTCTCGGCAACTATTCTAATAGATTAATCAATAGCCATTTCCTGACCTTCGGGAACCCCAGCTGATGCTGTTCTGGACTCGGGGAAAAATACCTATTTATATACATAAGCATGCCCGTTTGAAGCAGAGAAGGCAAAGCCGGTGGTCAGGTTTTTGTGGGCAGGGGGAGCGCGGCCCCTTAGTAGGTGTTTCCGCCGAATAAGCCCTGAGGCAGGAGGGGTGGGTGTCTGAAGTCTGCTTAGCAAAACGGAGCCGGGTGTGCAGCCCTACCTCTTCAAATGTAAAAGAATCAAAAAGAAAAAACAAAACGGACTAAGTTTTTCTTTGAAAAGAGGGACGGGGTGGGAATCTCGTTCTAAGTTTGCCCAGTCCCTGCCCAAGAAGTGTTGGTAGAAGGGGGGACGGGGCAAAGGAGAGCGCGCGGCGAGGGCAGGGCAGCAAGAGCTGCCAGGTCCAGCTCCCGCGGACACTCCCAGGCCCACGCCCTCACTCGCTCACACCCACTCTGCCTCACTCGCACCCGCAGGCTCCCTGGACCCCCGCGCTGGGTTCCAGCCTAAGCCGAGGTCTGTGGGCAGGCCAGGGCGCCCTCGGTGCCCGCGGGATGCTGGCGCACGGCGCGGCGCGGAGTTGCGCGTCCCTCGTCCCTTTGTTGACAATTCCCTGAACCAACTTGAGTTTGGCCGGCTCAGCCGCGGCCCTGACGTCACGCGCGGTCACGTGGCCCCGCCTCCCGCTGGATCTTTAAGTAGAAAGTAATCTATCAGGCCAGTCCTTAAAACTGGACTTTCGACTACGGGGGCTTCCGCGTCCCCGACGCCCCCTCCCCGGGTTGCCCCTGCCCGCGCCCTCCCGAGCTGCTCAGCGCCCGGCGCCCCGTGCCCGCCTGCACGGCTCCCGCTCTCCACGCCCGGCCCCGAGGCCGAAGGAAGGCGAAGTGAGGGGCCGCGGCGTGGAGAAGCCCCCGGAGCCGGGAGCGGCCGCGAGCGCCTAGCGCGGGGAGCCGGGGACAGCTGGAGTTGGCGGAGCGCGGCCACCGGGGGCGGACGGCGGCGCCCTCGCCGCGCCATGCCCGGCCGCCGAGTGTGAGCCAAGCCGGGAGGGCCCCGAGCCACCGTCGCTCCCTCCCCTCTCCCATTACCCCATCTTTCGGGGGCGCCCCGTCCCCCTTCCCCTGAGCTCGGCGGCAGCTCCTGACGACCCCCATTGCCCGCCGCTCTTCCCCGCAGCCGCCACCAACCCCGAGGAGGGATGACCCTCTCCGGTGGCGGCAGCGCCAGCGACATGTCCGGCCAGACGGTGCTGACGGCCGAGGATGTGGACATCGATGTGGTGGGCGAGGGCGACGACGGGCTGGAGGAGAAGGACAGCGACGCCGGCTGCGAAAGCCCCGCGGGGCCGCCGGACCTGCGCCTGGACGAGGCGGACGAGGTGACGCCGGCGGCACCCCTCCATGGGCAGCCTCAGCCGCCGCACCAGCAGCCCGTGGCGCTGCCCAAGGAGGCGGCTGGAGCCGGGGCCGGGCCGGGAGGCGAGGCGGGCGCGTCCGAGGCCGACGGCTGCAAGGGCGGCGTTGGCGGCGACGAGGGCGGCGGGAACGGTGGCGGGCCCGGCTCGGGCGGCGGAGCGGCGGGCAGTTTGAACCCGAGCAAGCCCAAGAACAGCCTGGTGAAGCCGCCCTACTCGTACATCGCGCTCATCACGATGGCCATCCTGCAGAGCCCGCAGAAGAAACTGACCCTGAGCGGCATCTGCGAGTTCATCAGCAACCGCTTCCCCTACTACCGGGAGAAGTTCCCCGCCTGGCAGAACAGCATCCGCCACAACCTCTCGCTCAACGACTGCTTCGTCAAGATCCCCCGCGAGCCGGGCAACCCCGGCAAGGGCAACTACTGGACCCTGGACCCGCAGTCCGAGGACATGTTCGACAACGGCAGCTTCCTGCGGCGCCGGAAACGCTTCAAGCGCCACCAGCAGGAGCACCTGCGCGAGCAGACGGCGCTCATGATGCAGAGCTTTGGCGCCTACAGCCTGGCTGCGGCCGCCGGCGCCGCGGGGCCCTACGGCCGCCCCTACGGCCTGCACCCGGCGGCCGCGGCGGGCGCCTACTCCCACCCGGCGGCGGCGGCGGCGGCAGCGGCGGCCGCGGCGCTCCAGTATCCGTACGCGCTGCCGCCGGTGGCCCCCGTGCTGCCGCCCGCAGTGCCGCTCCTGCCCTCGGGCGAGCTGGGCCGCAAGGCGGCCGCCTTCGGCTCCCAGCTCGGCCCCGGCCTGCAGCTGCAGCTCAACAGCCTGGGCGCTGCCGCGGCCGCCGCGGGCACGGCTGGCGCTGCTGGCACCACGGCCTCGCTCATCAAGTCCGAGCCCAGCGCGCGGCCGTCGTTCAGCATCGAGAACATCATCGGCGGGGGGCCCGCGGCGCCCGGGGGCTCGGCGGCGGGCGCCGGTGGCGCCGGGGTAACAGGGGGCACCGGGGGCGGTGGGGGAGCTGCTCAGTCCTTCCTTCGGCCGCCCGGGACAGTGCAGTCAGCCGCGCTCATGGCCACGCACCAGCCACTGTCGCTGAGCCGGACGACGGCCACCATAGCGCCTATTCTGAGCGTGCCGCTCTCTGGACAGTTCCTGCAGCCCGCAGCTTCTGCCGCCGCCGCTGCCGCCGCCGCCGCGCAAGCCAAGTGGCCCGCGCAATAGGGACGCGCGGTGGCCGGGACGCAGGGCCCGGGCGGCAGCTGCACTTCCCCGCTGGGCGCCCCGCCCGGGTCCCGGCCAACCTGCCCAATCCTAGACTCTGCCTCTCCTCCGTTTCCTCCCTTCGACCCCTCGCCGTCGACCTCCGCAGCCTCCACCCTCTCGCGCACACCTCGGCTGTCGGAGCAAACTCTCGGCGCGCGCCCGCCAGCCGGGGATAGCTTTCCGTACAGGTAACACCGAAAACCTAATTTTCCAAAAATGCACCCTGACGGCGCCTGCTCTCAGTACCGTGGGGATGGGAGGGAAATTCTTTGTACATATTTGTATAAAAAGTATTGACTTTCCTTTTGGGGTTTTTATTTTTTTAAGAAAAAACGAATTCAGTAGATTTAGAGCTCTGAACTTTCATTTTTTTTGAAGGTTCACTCTCCACAGTTTTATGTGAGGAAAAAAAATGTATAGAGACGTTGGGAGATTTTAAATATAAAAATTTTCAAAAGGCGAGAAGTGTCATTCTATTATAAAAGTCTGTTTATATATGAATGAATATATATGGTATTCTAAATGTTATTCCATCGTGTTGTACACAACTTTGTAAATAAATTTTTAAAATGCTCAGCCTAGTGTTTCATTTAGGTGTCTGAGGCAAATGACAAGATTTTAAAATGGTATTTGCATCTCATCTTCCCCAGAAATTGGACAAGTTTGCTAATTCATCATTTGACCATAAGAAAAATTTAATTGGAGAAAAGAAAGAATGTGCTAATTTAAATTGTGTTAATGTTTTTCTTTTAGTTTTTACATAAACCCCGGATGTGGGCATTGATCTTGTTCATATCAATTTATTAAATCTAAACGACCAGGTATTTCTGTAGATAAAATAAGCTATTAAAAAATAACCTTACTCTAAACAATTAAATCTTTTAAATTTTTAAAAATCGACTTGTATTTTGCACAATGAAAATTTCCCAAATGAGCGTTCTTGGACATTAAAATGATCCTTTCAAAATGTAAATTACAAAACATCCCTCATTTTAGCATTTAAATCTTAGGTTTTTGGAGTTACTTATTTTGATTGCTTAAGCGAAAGTGGTGAATAAAAAAACCCAGTTGATTTTTAAATGTATGTTATGGCATTTTGAATTTTGCAGTGGAATTGTGTTCCAGAAACTGGATTGATAATAATATAGTTTCATTCTTAAAAAAACATTTTCAAATAAGATACCTCTTTCCATGGCAATCCATAACATAATTTCAATTTTTGCAGCGTTCCTGTGAATGCCTCCTCTCCCTCCAACCCTCAGTCTTTCTGAAGGCCAGGGAATAGTGTGGCCTTAGTACCCTTTTAAAACAGGTGCATATCACTCCCCCCTTTTTTTACTTAAAAAAAAAAAAAAAAGACACATACACCTTAGGCTTGGTTAGTGTGAAATGAGAGGTCATAGGGCAGAAATGGGGAGATGTCCCTGTAGATTATTTTTAATGTTCATTTAAACTGTTGCAACCTTAAAAGTATTAAGGTACAAATGAAACGTCTAGACTCCGGAGGCTGGTTCCCACCACCGCCAACATATCTTCAAATGGCATCAATTCTAATTATTTTGTAATTAATTTAGCTGTTACAATTACTTGTGCGAAATCACTTTTCAAAGCTGGAGCGGGTGGCACTACTGTCAGTTCGGCCCTGCGTTCGTCCTGTTTGCAAACACGGCCACGGTCCCTGGCACCGGCGACCACCTTGCCTCCTGCGCGCGGAGATTCTTCGAATCCCAGCCTGATTTCTCTGCCGTCGGCCTGGACTAGGGAGTCGCTTTGAAAGACCCTCCCTCACAAACACAGAATCTGTTTTCCTGGTAAACGGGAAACACGATTGTGTGAGTAAACATTCCTTCTGGATCAGGGTCCGAAAATAAAACAGGCTGTGGGGGTGAGATCAATTTGATAAACAAAAACCTGATAACTGCTGCGCAGAAGAGCAACAGTAACCTCCTTCACGGAGAAGAGCTGGTGGACCACACAGTCTCCCGGGCGGGTCCCTTCTAATCTCCTTTTACAAGGAAACTAAACGGATCTAAATTTGTTTGTGTGTTGCAGCTATAAAAGTAACAAGTTGTTTCACAGTTGTGTCTGGCTAATCGGTTTTTACACAAACAGCAAATGGTACATGATTTGTGCAAACACACAGAGGTTATTTCTAAATATAGCTGACACTCCTGGGAAAGGGAAAGGCAGGGCTTCTTGCATTCACTTTTAGCCTCAAGAAGCTGCTGATCCAAGGCTTCTAAATGACATTGGATAACAGGGGCCTCATTCCATTCCTGATCCTTTGTTACTTATAAAATTACTCACTCATATTTCCGCGCATAGCAGCAATACCGGCCGAGCCTGCGCCCGCAGCTTGCCACTCAGCCACAAGCGCCGCTTAAGATCCGCAGGGCTCAGCAATGCCATGGGCGGTGGGGTGCAGAGGAGGAGAGAACTAGTGACAACGTCCAGTTACTTCTTAACTTTGAACGAGCTTGGAGATAGCCCCCTTCCCTTATTTCTTGGAAGACAGGAGACTCTCAGATCCAGACCCCAAACCGGCAGCAGCTGTTTAAAGTCCTGGTAGATGACTGGGAGATAGGCCTGGTCCTACCCCTCTGCAAAGCTCTTTTTGGTTTAAGCTTGTTAAACCACGAATGTTTAGAGCAGAAAGGAAAATGCAAATATCATATATAATGAACGCTAGCGCCGGGTGGGGGAGGGCTTGAAACTCACGAGCGTTCGCGGGTACCGCGACAAAAGGCACTGAAATCCCTTCTTATGTTGAGATTTAAAAGCGACACGACTGACACCCGCTTTTTATTCCACTTAGGCAAGTTTATTTATAACAAAAGGAAAAAACGGGTTGATTTTTTTTTTTTTTTTAATGGGGAGGATTTTAGTTTTGGGCTGCACACGAATTTGAACTGGTTTCCACTTCCTCCGACACTTATTTCTAGAAAGTCAGTCTAGTTCCGAGGCCAGTGATCCTCAGAGCATCCCAGGGCGGAATCCCTAAGTGGGGACGCAGTCCTGCACGCAGTTCCTCAGGGAATGGAGAGTGGATCCAGAGGTCCAAGAAGATACGAACAAGCAAAATGCATACATGGGCCATGCGGGGCTCTCGCTGCAATGACACGCGTGGCCTGTAGGGGGCGACGAGCAAATGAAAACTTCCCCATTCTCCGAGGGTCCAACCCCAGCCCTCGCAGGCCTCTCAGACTCGGAGCCCGCAGACACTCTTGCTCATCCTTTGGGCCTGGAACACGCAGGCCACATCTCGAGAGGCTGCTTTCCTTGGCCTGCAAGGGACAGAGTCTCGAGGGGAGTTTGTCTTAAAGATTGGGAAGCAATAAAGTTTAGTGATGAGGAAACATCGACTTGGATGCAATTAAGAGTTATATTTTACGTGGTTTATAGGAAGAGTCTTGGCAGTAAGGGGGACATGAAAGGCTGATGTGTGTGTGTGTGTTTGGGGGTGGCCTCGTTTTAACGTGGGTTCCTTGAAGAACTGTGTCCTGAGGAGAATGTGATGAAAGAAAGCCAGTTCCAGAGCCATGTATGCATCAGGCCCCACCTGTACCTGTGATGGTGGCAAACTGCAGCATGAAGTAGTGAATGGACTCCTGCTCACTGGTGGTGGGTGAAGAGGTTGGAGGGGCATTCTCAGAGTGCCCAGACCGGGTTGTGTGTGTGTGTGTGTGTGTGTGTGTGTGTGTATTTCATGGGAGGGGATGACAGGAAGTTGCAGAATCAAAGAGGCCTTGCAGAGAGGGTCCTGAGCAGGGATTAGGCATTTCCTGACTGTGACCTTGGACACAAATTGCTTGGGTTCTTTGAGTCCCTTCATTTCCTTGTCTCCGTGATGAGAACAGGAGTCTGCTTGCAGGATTAGGTAAGTTGGTGTCAGTGGAAATTTTTTTTATAAACCATTAAGAACTAAGAACACGTAGGGAGATTTTTTGTTTTTATGGCTTCTGGGCAGAGAAACAATTCTGTTCAAACACCTGCAGCAATTGGCTTGGTTTTGAACGATTCGATTGTAGGTGTGAAAAGCGGGTTCTTCCAAGAGAGGTCGCGGGACCTACTCCAGCCGCCTGCCTCGTGAAAGAATGGTCCGAGATGGGATTTTAAAACGTGTAGTCTCCTCATGGTCCTGAGTTCTTTGACCACGCCTTGGGCCGGCGGAGGAGTCCGCGGTGACCACCCACCCTGAGCACCCACCCCCAGCTCCAGAGGCCTGGCGTACTGCTTTCTGGCTGAGCGGTCTACTTTGCAGTTTGCCCCTTTGCTTCCACTCTCCAGGCAAGTGGGGAAACCTGAGCCCTCCGTTGACAGACTCCCATTAGCGCAAGACACGGCCTCTGGGGCGAATTAGAAGTAACCAGATTCCAGACCCGCGTAAAAGACCACCCTCCCTTTGCCTGCCTCCAACAGTTGGCATAGTTACACCCGGAGCCAACCTCCCCCTTCACCATCACCACCCCCTCCCCTTGCCCTCTTAGGAATGTGCAAGCCATTCTTCGCTCCCGGGGGCAAATCAGCCAAGGACAGCGGGTGCGCAGAACACAACTTGAAGTGCTGCAAAATCAGTCAAGGAGTCGTAAGAAAGCATTATCTGATTTTTATTCCCCGAAGTGGTGTCTTACATCAGAAGTTTTCAAAATAAGAATTAAATTAGTCCCCTCCCCCATTTTAATACAAAACTCGTACCAAAAGCCCTTCTTTTCTAGGTGACTTTGGGCTTATGCTCCATCCTGTTATGCGCGAGGTGGGGAGGGAGCGGGAACATCTTCAGTTCCCTTGTCTTAATCCACCGGGGCTGAATTTTGGAGGCATCTTCAGAAAAACAGGCCTAGAGAACACCCTCCCCCACTTTTCACAAAGGCCCAGGAGGTTCCCAGACTTCCCCAAGGTCACTCGGCAGCCCAGGTGTAAGCTATGGAAATACTCAGGAAAAAAACCTGTCCTTTGCCCAGGAAAGATGCCCCACTTGAGGAGGGGGAAAAAAACTAACAGTGGAGCAAGGAATATTGGGAAGAGTGGGGAGAAGAAAAAAAGACAAACACAGAGGCGCTGGCCCGAGCGGGACTCAGGTCCAGGAAGGGCAAAGAACTAGTCCTAGGGCAGCCCCGCGGCCCCCGGCTCCCGCTGCGCCCCAACCCGCTGGGCGGTTCTGCTGGGACCGACGGCCTGATTCCCTTCTGGACTCGGGATCTGAGAGGGGAAGAAAGAAGGCGGGAACTCCAGGCCCCAAGCTCCATCACTGTGGGTCAGAGGCCCCGCCACAGCGCAAGGGTGTCGCGAGTCGGTCCCCACGGGCGCCTCCCCAGCCTCCTCCCACGCCGGGTCCACAGTTGCACAAGTTCGGAAGACTCGGCCTGTGGGACTCTAGCTCCCCCCGCCTAGGGACAAGAGAATGTGAATTAATTAGGGAGGAAGCCCACCCGCAGAATGCACCCACTGTGGGAGTAGAGGGCGGTGGGGGGCGCGGTGGGGACTCTCCTCCGCGCCCCGTGCAGCGGGGTCCCACTTGCCCGATCTAGGGAAGCTCTCCACGCGAAACCAGTCCCCGCGGTGTGAACCTGGGATCTCTGGGAACCAGGGCAAGTTTGCTACACTCTAGTTAGGCCACGGCCCTGTCGAGTCTTAAGGAGTGTCGTGAGGACTCCGGGGACCCGACCGAGGTGGCAGACGGGTGGGAGCGCCACCAGCCGGTGCTCGTCTGCCCCGCCGACTACGCGCGCCCCGCGCCCACCCGCCCGCTTGGGCGGACTCGGCATTTGGGAGGCTTCTTCGGGATCAGGCAGCTGGAGCTGCAGGCAGCGCACGTCTCCCTGAAGAGCGGAGCTTCGGTTCTTCTCCTCCCGCCGTTCCTTCCATTCTCCTCTCCACAGATGGTAAGCGAGGCGCAGTTTTCTCCGAAAGATCAACAACACGTTTTGCCCTTTACCCTTTTCCGCGAGGGGCGCGTGCCTGGGGTCGCAGGGAGCTCTGCTGCCCGCGCCCGAGCCCTCCAGTGCCTCTGGGCGATCAGGCTCCTCCGGGAAACCCTCCCTGCGCCTCCCAGCTCAGGTTAGTTGCCTCTTCTTGGAGCCCCAGCGTTCCCCAAAACGATCCATTGTCGTGATGCCTGAGTAAGTCCCTTCCTGTCTAACGTTGCTGAGCACAAAGGGGATGGAGAACATGATTTGCCTAATAAGTGACAACGTAGAACCGTGGGAGTGGGTCTGAGGAACCTTGAAGACTTAATTGAGTAGGCCAGGTCTTTCGCAAGAGTTCGGGGGACTGTTTTTCTTCCAATTCCTTTTCTTCAGTCTCTTTCTAATAAATGCTTTTATAAACTCCACGTTAAAAGCATTAATTTGAATCTCCCTCCCACCGTTTGCCTGTGCCATCTTCCTTTAGGCCCTCCCTTTGCCTTTCCTTCTCCTAAGCTCCAGGGGCCGGCTCAACTCTTGTACTTTTGTGACTTTCTAAATAAACTTTTGCTTGTCTTTGTAAAAAAAACAACAACAAAAAACAAAAAACAAAAAAACAAACCTTTACTAGAGATTTAAAAAGTAAAGACATTATTGGTTCACAGTATAATCGAATTTTCTGGAATGTTTTCTCTCTATTGTGAAATTAGTTGAAAACTCCTCCCAAACTGAAATACCTGCCAGTCAGCTGCACCTCCCACCTAATGGAGAAAATCTCTCTAGAGTATCTTCTTAAGCCAGCTGCTGCTTCAGTTTTTCCAGTACAAGAGGAATCACTCCCTCGAAAAACAATCCATTGCACTGAGAGCATTTTTGTTTGTGAGAATGTCTTGCTTTTTTAAAAAAAAAAAAAGATTTTTATTTATTTGTTTTTAGAGAGGGAAACGGTTGGAGGAAGAGAGGGGGAAGAGAAACATCAATTGTGGTTGCCTCTCCTGCGCCCCCTACTGGGGATCTGGTCAGCAACCCAGGCATGTGCCCTGACTGGGAATCAAACCAGTGACCCCTTGCTTCGCGTAGGCTGGCACTCAGTCCACTGAGCCACACCAGCCGGGGCCCTCACCAACAGTATTTTTACTGTAGAAGCCACAGTAAATTGTGTTTCTAAATAAAGATACTCAACACATGATAATATGATTATCTTTAATATTAAAATCTAAGCAAATGACTCTCAACTGCTCTATATTTTACTAAGAAAATAAAAGGCCTCTATTAAAGAAAGACACTCTTACCCTGGCTGGTGTGGCTCAGTAGATTGGGTGCCAGCCTGCAAACCAAAGGGTCGCCAGTTTGATTCCCAGTCAGGGCACATGCCTGGGTCGCAGGCTAGGCTCCCAGTAGGGACCTCACAAGAGGCAACCACATACTGATGTTTTTCTCCCTCTCTTTCTCACTCCCTTCCCCTCTCTCTAAAAATAAATAAATAAAATATTTTTTAAAAACTACC